>WURT03552605.1:44717-95917 GCA_009936505.3 Holothuria glaberrima | reverse complement strand
AGTTTAATTTTTACTATACGGCATTTTTTAAATGTTTTAGGAAACAACATTTGGGAGATATTTTGGCATCTGCATAAACTCTTTTATTGCTTTGTTCATGTTGAAAATTATCCTGGACGGGAGCCGCAATAATTATTATTGCGCTCTCCTCGTCATCTTTCTTGGAACGCATAGTAACCGGCAAACTTTGGTCGGCCCCGACGACAGACCGCTGTGGGTCACTTCGGCAGTTTGTCAGAGAAATGTCTTGCGGTTTACCGGCTGTCCGCCGAAGGCGTCGACGCTGATTGCTTCAAAAACTTTATTCCATCATGCAAGTTTTTGTCCAGCCAGGGGACTTTCGATCTGAAAGACGACCGTAATTTAGGAACCAGAAAGGCAAGTAAGAATGAAGTATCCATGAGAACGACCAAGACGCGGTGGATTTAGGTAAAAAACCATGTTGAAATGGAACATTGTAAGATGGGATCTCCTGTCACCTGAAAAATCAAAATGAATTACAAGACAATGGGGTTACCCCTCTTCCGACGGAGGAGTAACTAAGCAGGTTAGATGTGACTTCTTGGCAAGGTGTTCAAAATATTGGTTCACGAAGAAACATTTTATGGAAATCGTAAAAAGGTGCAGTGCATGGCCACTTATGAAATTTAAAATAGGCTCTTAAGTTGTAAGATTCTAAACTATGATCATTAATTCCTTGAACATGTACAGACACCCTACTCGGGTCTATAGCCCACCCACTAAAGACTTTGTATTTAAATTCTGCCAGATGCAATATGTTGGTATTTTGCAACTAAGGTGACTTTCCAAAGTGTGTAACGAATAAAGTAGTGAAGAAAAGAGGGGTTTGGGCCCTTTCGATTTAAGCCTGTTATCTATCTCGTTTAGACAAGCCAACTCCGCTACCATAAACACGATATCCATAAGGTTTGTGTGATATAGTACAACTCGTATCAAGGTATAATAACAACGTCATCGTAGATTCATGTTTATTCTGCCGGGTAACTATCACCACCCATCATTAATAAGTCAAAGTCCTCTTTGAATCTGTCCCAGAGGTCCACGTATTGCGACTAGAAAGAAATTTATTAACAACAAGTATGTACATTGCACGTAGACGGGAAGCCGAAGGATGGGAAGGATATATTCCCACATTTTGTAAAAATTTCAACTGACTTTGAATTTTCACACAGTAACTGTTCCTTCAAATGGTATACCCCAAAAGTGGTCATAGCAACACTGTGACGACTATAAAAGGACTCAGGAAGGGCCTCCCTGGTGGCTTAGAAAATCAAAAGGTATTACTTTAATGTATTTTAGTAAATCTTTCACCCCACAAATAGCCCCTGGAAACCATCCTGCCCCCAATTTAGTACCTTGTAAAGCAACGGCTTTTAGAGTTTTGGCTCGAATAGGCCCCAGGTAAGATGTCAGGATAATACACAAAGCATCAGAAGGCACACGAATAATATTTTCAGAGTTCTTACTTTTATCTTCTTTCAGATAAGAGGGGATTATATTAGACCTAAACTTAGAGATCGTTAGTGCAAGATTCGAGGATTACTCTGACACTGAGTAATTAGAAAGGGATTATGACACACTCTAACCGAATATACCTGGATTGAGGATGCATGGGAACATATTTTTTTCTGTTCCCGGAACATCCTTCCACCAGACAATTCTTCTCTGAAAAGATACTCACCTGGACATCTCCCTCTGTGGAGATGTGTTCACAGACAATTCCCACCCAGGGCAATTACAAGTTTTTTTTCGGTGGGGGATGTTCTCCGAGGAGTTAGAGTTGACAAGGATGGAAATAGTCCTCTCTAAAAATTGTCTGGTGGGAATTATTCGGAGATATTGTGCCCAGGGAGTCGTCCGGAGCAAATTGTCGGATAATTACTGTTCCGGAATGTAAATTAGTTATTTGCCCATCATTTTGTCATTGTTTTAGTTTTTCATATGTTTATATCATTAGTTACCTAACACTGTTTAAAGGACTGCAACTGAAGTTACTGGCAATTGACATTCCTTATATCTGGGGTCCTGCCTGTTACTATCCAGTAGGTTCCAGTTGGTTACCTTATGAGCTAAGGTACTTCAGTTTGCCTAGGGGACAAACTGGGAATGACTGGCAAGGGGTACCCCATCAGCAGAAATTACTGGCAATTACCATTCCTTACTTTCAGAGTCCTTCCTATCATTCCCCAGTATGTTTCAGTTGGTTACCTCGTGTGATTATGCCTCTTCAGTCAGTCTTAGGGACAAACTGGGAGCAACTGGCAAGGGTGCCCCACCAAAAAAAAAATGCTGGCAATGGCCCTTCCTTATATCTGGGGTCCCACTTGTCTTTTTCTAGTCGGTTCCGGTTGGTTACCTCCTGAGCTAATCTAGGTCAGACAGCCTTGATGACTGGCAAGGGTATCCTATCAACAAAAATTACTGGCGTTGGTCATTTGTTGTTCTTGGGGTCAAACCTGACATATTGTACTTCATTTGATCTGGTAACCAATAAAGCTGATCTAGATCAGCTTTAAGGTGACATTTGATTTACCCCCTGACCACACCCACCACATCATTCTTGCCAGTCGTTCTGTTTCATATACAGGAGAGCACTATAAACAGTGTGATGTTCATGAAAATTGTTTACCTTTCCAGCTAACCAAACCCTCTGGGCTCCCGGTCTACAACGACAGACGTTACGTACATGCGAGCGAACGATAACTGAACCAACGATCACTGTGCAATCTTCTAACTACGGACCTGAGTTATGACTTCATAATTACCCTAGAGCTAATGATCGAAAGGTTTTATTGGCTCCATTATAGTACATCGAAGGGATTAATTTTCGTTGAAGCCAACCTGACCAATCTCGGTGCAAACTATAGCCATCGTGAGCTAGTCGATAACACCACAAAGGACTACGTTTTAGTGGAGCTGATACCCAGAAGAAAGAGGGCGGTGAAATTGATGCAATTAGTGAGCTTTCGTGATCGGTAGTCAGATTAACCCTACCGCGAGATAACGTGCTTGTATTTAGTCTTGTCACTGATACCTCGACGTCATGGAGCAGTTTGTACTGATTTACATTTCCAGTGAAGGTGGAGCTTGAAGTCTTGGTATACATATTTAATAGGAGCTCTATCGCTCTTGGTCACTTGAAGCGTTCAACCAATAACACTGACATCATACTGGTTGCAGTCACAGTGAACAGTGACGTGAAGTGTCGCTGTAACAAAGTAGTCCGGAACATTTTCAATGCCACAATAATGAAGGCGGGAGGCTTTCAGAAAGGTAGGGTAAAATGCTCTTAACCTTTCATGTGCTTGAATTCTCGGTAAGGACTGGATTCAACGAAAAAACACGTTGTTTTTGGTAACAAGAGAAGCTGGGTTTCCATCCACATTCCCACTGGCTTCAAATTCGCAGTTATATGGATACCCATATCAGATAAGCGTTTTTATCCCTGATTGCCCCCCTTTTTTGGTTGGGAAGTGAGTTTCTTCACGTTTTGCGCCCTGGCGTCGAGGTGAATGTGAAAAGACCAAATGCAAACACTTACTTCGCTGCAGGGTCACCCTGATACCCAACGATATCAACTTGCATTCTGGCATCTGAGATGCTTACCCTCCGTCGCAAGGTCATATTTTCCTGCTTAGTTTCACAGCTGAAATGTACACAATGCACTAGTTACTTCGAAAAAGGGACAAATTGTTATCGTCTTCACTTACGTAGCTAGGCTTTGGGATAAATATTGAATGTACAGTGCTCCTTCGGATAGGAAAGGATTATATCCTTCCTCATATGAGATTTGAAAAGGAAAACGAGTCAGCCATGAGGGACACATGAAGAGCTAGTTTCTACCACAGGTTTACGAAATACTGTTGACTTAAAGAGATTTAAATGAGTAGCGCCACTTAGGCCTATTTCATGTGTCGTCAGCATGAATGTCTGAGAAGATTTTACTGTTACTAATTTAAATCTAAAGGGAAATTTAGTTTATCCAACGAAAACAAAGAGTTAGAGAGAGATATCAATAGATGCTTCATAAGGAAGAATTGAGAAACGTATTCGTTTAAGATGCAAGAAAGTAGTCGGCAGTTTGTAAATTAAGGCAGAGTGTTAAAACGTTATTGAGTTATGTGGGAATCAGAATAAGATTGCTCTTAGCATGATAAGGCACAACCAAAACAATGCAGTGTAAACGGTATTATGTAGTGACCAAACAATTAAAGGAAAAACGTTCAAACACTTCAAAATCACATAGCCTTGAAGTTTGTTCTATTCAAACTGTTCTCATATGTTGTAAAGATAAAGGGCATTTCCCCTGTTACTTACTTCTGTTCTTTTCTCAACGTAACTTTTTAAAAACATTTAATGTGGTCTGAAAGGCTGGTAGGCCGTTTAATCCTATTGGTTTTAAGATTGTATTGCTGCTCTGGTGTAAAGGGAAATATTGCGTTTAGAATACAACAACATGGCATACAAAGAAAATCCCTTAAATCATTATTAAACTGTTCAGTCTCACCAGTAAAATTTAAAAATAAAAACTTAAAAAAGAAACTTTTAAAATATATATTTCAAGCGCAACTAATGATGTTACAACATTTTAATTTTCGAAAGCTTGGATGAACAAATTAATTTAGTGCAACAAATAAATGAATTACTTTTTGCGAGAGCCATATTTCTTGAATGTTGAAAAGAAAGCAACTGTACTGCATTACTTTGAACTGTCTATCATTCTGTATCTAAAAAGAAAATTGTTTCAAAAGCTATGAAAATTTTCTGTAAAGCAACAGTAAATTTACGTTTTAACATCTCCACTTCGTCGTTTATAAAAATACATGTTGTGTTTGTTTGTGTTCGTTTTACTACGGCAAAAATGCGTTGCATAACTGTTATTTCTAACTGTTTGAGTGAAATATGATAGATAATCTTGAAGCCACAAGGCTTACATGTCTACATGTACGTTTGCACTAATACAGGATTAAACAAATAAAAAACAGACAGGCCGATTCTGTTGCAAATTTGCTGTTTTGCCAAGACCATCCGTAAGGAAAGGTGTCGTCATCGTCAGATGACAAATAGGAGCGATCAAATTGATTCTTCCTCCGTTGGAAACAATAAATTTAAATTATCATTACCTTTTCTTCGTATAAATACATTAAAGGGGTAAATGTTATTTCCGTTTAACATATTAATGATTTCAACAATTCTAGGGCTTGTAATAAAAATACTTAGCTATCTTGTACGTGCCCTTAGACAACATGACTGTTGTAACAGTACACTATGTCATTCTTGGGAATTTGTATGACAGGCATTTTAAAATTAACTACTCGGCTAGTCCGCTGTACAAGCATTATAGGTTTAAACTTTTCTTTAGATTGGAAATTCGACTTTTATAATTCTGTGCATCTTCCTTGCTGACCTGTGAGGTTGAAAGAACGAGCAGCCATGGTCGAAAAGAAATATGTGTGTTTTTTGGATAGTTAGACATCCCTGAAAGAAACAGGCCTTTACTTGGATCATTTATGCATCTTTACTTTTAAAGTGAGAAAAAGTTTTGGAACAAGATAGCCTGTTAGCTAGACATACTAGCCTGTTAGCTAGACATACTTTTCTAAGGTAAAATGAAGCGGTCATTTTTTACTCCATGTTTGAAAAGTGGAGTCGACCATTGACGTATAAGCGCCCCTTAGAAGAAAGTTTAGCCAATCTTGCAAGTAAATTGAATTGCATGTACCTCTATAAATATTGTCGTATTGCTACGACATAAATTTCAAGTAACTTTGCACAACTTTATTTTTGCAATGTACCGTAAATTTACAGCTAATTATACAACCGTGCAGATAAACTAAATCTTCTCACCATAATCGCGGCCTGTTGGGTGACTATAACGGCAGTCACTATGTAGTACGCATCCAGAAAACCTATGCGAGTGGAAGTAACTCACTTTGCTACACTTTATATTACGTTCTGCAACACCGAAATTACACATACCCTACGACGGACAATGCAGATTGGAAATTTAAGGCGTAGGAACTAGAAAATTATCACAAGATCAAAAATTGGAATGGGCTATTGATATCGACGTATGCGGTGATAAACGAATAAGATAACTATAGGGTTTTTAAGCATGAAGATCTCATATCTCATTTCAAAACATGTATCACTTTCATAGACGTATGAAGATTTTCAAGATGATGATGGGAGGGGGGGGTGGGGTTGCAAGACTTATTTGTGACACCATACAAGCAGTTATATGAAAACTGTTACCTAAATGTATCCCAGATTGGAGGATTGACACTTCCGATGACTTCTAAGTTGTAGCGAAACATTAACTGTTTGTATGAATTTACTTCTTTTGAGGCAGTCGTTTTTTTCTAAGGAATAATAGTCCGTAATAAGTGTGTATATCTGTAGATTTGGGATAAGGGTATAAGCGAAGAGATGTTCCTCTCCGATTGTAGGAAATCGTTTAATACTGGAGGGTTTGATTGAAAACAATTAAAACACATCAACCATTTTTCTTATGGACCACTCTAACCCTCTTCAGACGAAGCGGGGGGGGGGGGAGGGGGTAAGACATTTGGGGACATCACATAGACAGAAGGTATTTAGCCTGGAATATTTCAACTTTGGTCCCGATTTCATGAACTAGATTCATATTTACTGCAGGAAGTTTTATGTTTCTATTCACGATTATTTGTCTGAGTATTTTCAGGTATCTCGCGGTGTGGCATCAGAGTTATCCGCTTAGCCCCTACTTCATCATTCACTGTGTAGATTTTATACCATAATGATTAAGAATACTCATGGAGTTCACGGTATAAATATTTAAGGACAGATATAAGAATCACTCATTATGCAGATGGCACGGTTTTGATTTCCGACGGTTCTTTTTAATTCCTTTACCGAATCTTTCAAAATACTAAACACTTTCTCTGCTGCTTCGGGATTAAGAATGAATTTTGAAAAATATTTTCTTATATCACTGGGCGGTTTCGTTAACACTCCGCCACATTACTTTTTGACTTTAGCTTTCCAATTTCATTTGGTCCAATTAAATATTTTTGGTATTTCCCTTTTTCACTACTAGAATGATTTTTCAGGTTCAACTTCTTTCCAAAGTTGTCACGTTAAAAAAGGTTTCTAAATCAATGGTCTTCTAGAGATCTCACATCTTTGAGAAAAATCACGGTGATTAAAACTTAAGCTATTTCTCAGTTTTTAGTCTTGTTTACCGTCTTAAATGAATCAAACTCCTTTATGTTTGTTTACAAATAAATGAGTGTTTATGCAATTTCTTATGGAATAATAAGATTCATTTCATTCATCGTTCTACGGTTGTAAACGCCATTAGTTCGGGTAGTCTCAACATAGTTAATTTACTGTTTTATTAAAACATCGAAAGACGGCTGGGTTAAACGTTACATCGAAGACAGTAATTGTCAATGAAATTGTATTTATGATCTTGTCGGTTTAAATGTAATATCAATAAAAAGGTCATCTACATAATAGGTCATCAGTTCTGTTAAGGAATAAGCGAGGCTTGGGCGGATTTCATTTTTCATTCCCATACAGACAGTCCTGAAAAAGAGATTATCCTAAATAATCGTTTCATAAAAATGGATGAAAAAACTGTTTCCACAAAGGCCTCTGTATGAACAAATATTGTGTTTGTTAAAAGTTTTAACAAATCTGATGGGTCCTATCTACCCTACACTGATTTTCGGAACACCTTCAATGTGCCTCACTTTCCATTGTCACTTTATTTTGGTATTTTAACAGATATTCCCAAGAATTGGCGACGTTATACGAGTACTGACCTTTCTACTGTTGGTCCAAGTGAGAATAAGTTGATATCTGCTTTAAGCATTCTCAAGATTTTTCAATATATTTATCGAACTTTAGTAGAAAAAATACTCACTCACTGGGCAGCCAAAGCAAAATGGAGTCAATGTAATTTTTGTCGTGATGTCAATTGGCATTCCATTTTTCTTCACCATATAAGACTGTTCGCATGGAACATGGAAGTTACTTTATTGTAAGCTCAATTTTTACATAGAACTCGTGGAGTTAACCGTTTGCTTCACATAATAAAGTTGTCTGATCCTTTGTGTTCTTTCAGCTACGTTGAAGAGGAAACCCTCTCACATTTAGTTTATGAGTGAAATTATGTTAGAAAGTTTTGGGAAGAAGTATCCAGTAATTGTAAAAAAATGGTAACAATTTCTGTGCCTTTCATATTTGCTTTGGTCGGTTTGCCAATGTTAATCACCCTTTAAATTTCTTCATTCTCCTAGTGGCAAATTTCCTTGTTCAATGGGACTTTCCAGGCCTTTATTCGCATTTAAATTATTTTGTTTTTTTTGTTTGCAATTTTATGTTTAAAAAATAACATTTTAGGTTACAAATACCCTGCGTAATAGAAAGGTTCCGCTAACGAGCAGAAGTATAATAATGATTTTGGTTAAGCCAGGAGCCCTCTCTGAAAGGCGGGGTCTAATAGGCTTTTGGTGGGCTCTATAGGAGTAATATATCAGGTGCAGTCGCAGAAGATCCGGAAGCTCTGAGGATTTTTAGTGGAGAAACTGTCATATGGAATGGGAATTTATTTAGACATTCAGCTTGAAATTGGGGGCTGGATGAGATTGGAGTAGGAATATTAACGAAAGGGTCAAATACCTACTGTAAATAAGTTTAAAAATGGTTTTGCTTTGAAAATTTATTACCGTTTACCTTTTATCGGTAATGCGTGAACTCGAAGCGCTGGAAAATGTTTTAATAAAATGTGCAACGTCAAATACGTCTTCACAATATACCGTACGCACTACAAATGCTACCGTAGGCTACCCATGTCTTGGGATTGCCTTATTATTACTGTAGGTGCGTGATCTTTATAGGTGCTGCAGATGAAATTTTTATTTTCTAAAAAAAATGCTTTAGGTAGAATAATTACATATATCTTTCCATAATAATGATCACGAGAGAGTGCACGCAAGCGTTCAGAAATGTTGCATTAAAATGATCACTTGAAGGATAACTGTTGATGCAGACTGGCACTGGGACATTTTTCGTTTCCTAAAAATGAGTTTTCAATAACGAGGCCGGTCTGCAGCTCTGTCATTCCTTAACTTTGAATTTTCGCAAAATGCGAATTTTCTCAAAATAAGAGGAAGGCGAAACAGGTTCCCATACTTCCCGTTGCTGTAACGTTGTTTTCCTCTTCAATCACGCATTTGCATACGCACAATCGGCTGAATTGTAAAGCCCACACTGATGAACTGTGTGAATATACTTGATACGATATCGATAATAAGCACTGATGGGATGAGACCGAAAACGTGCAGAGCTGGAAAAATGTTTGATAGGGTGGAAAAGATTTGTGATAGGGAAAGATTGAAGTAAATACATCGATTAGTTAAAAAACACCTCATCCCTACCTACTCCAGAAACTTTTCGCTTAAAGACTTTTAAGGTATATTTTAAAAAAGTTGTCCTCCATTCCTACATCGTAGCCGGATTGCAGCCATAGAATTGTATTGCTTAGAGATATTTGAGCTGTGGCTGGAATAGAATTACCCGAAAGTCGGTTTCCAGTCTTTAGTGTGTTTCCAGGGGTGATATCTTAAATGGAATTGATAACAGACTGTGAACTGATCAGACCACAAATATTACACTTTGTGCCATAACATTACTGAAACTATCGTGCGTTGGGTTGATGATGCATGCGTGGGACTGTAAGGGAAACTAAATCAATGATAGTAGGGGTTGCACGAGACTTTTGAACAATGTTAACATGCTTTCTGTCCATACGTATACAATTAGACTCCTTCTAAGTTGTTACAGATGTTCCGGAAGGACTCTGAAAAATAACGTTTAAAAGCAATTAAGTATAGTTATCCAAAGTTTAATGCACTTATCGTTAGCTCTTTCTTATAAGACAAGGAACATAAGCTCTATCCATTTTGGGTAAGTGCTACATTTACTAGGGGGAAAGTGGGGGTAAGAAAAAGGTGAGGTTACCCATTTCCCGTCATAAACCCTCAGTTTCACCACTGTTGACGGCATAGATAATTCTGAGGCAACATTTAAGCGTGGAGAGTTTGACTGATTTTCACATTTTCAAAAATAATGATGAACGATTTTTAATTTCAAGCATTTTCTGAGTGCCTAGGAACTCATCGTGTAAGAAGTTGGAAAGGGGCTAAATTATTTCGGCCCCCTCAGTCCAATTCCTGCCGAGTGGTCCCCTTTGACCCTACTTTCTAGGCCTATGTTCCACGTACCGTCTTAATTCAATCGATAGGCATTTAACAAGCATTAAGTAACTTCACTTTTATCGGTTTTTTATTTCATGTCACTATAAGGTCCACATTAATGTAATATTCATTACGGTTCTCAAAAATACAAACCCACTCAAAGGATGATTCTTCAACTGTATTGTAAATAAATTTCGTAAATAGATCTGGAGATTCTCCAGTAAGAGAAGAAACTTCTCCTGAAAGGAGCAAAATTTAAGCAACGTAATTTATAGGTTTGGTTACTTAACATAAACTGAGTTAAGCTAGACCACTCAGAAACGTGTTTTTCTTAAAAACGACTTGGCAAACCACCAAATGTAGCTTTTGCTACTACAATACATATGCCGGATGTGTATTTAATTCTACAACATTAGACCAATAAACCTTGCAATGGTGTTCCAAAAACTATTCTCAACAGAAATATACACACAAAACGCTTTGAATTTGGGCTAAACAAGGTAAAATTGGCTACGTCCGTGGCAATTTTTTTTTTATGGGAAAACTACATTTTCCCAAACAGAGAATCTCTCCGAGGTGATAAATGAATTTTTGTTCCTTTTTTGATGCCAACTGGCTTTCCTTAATAATCAAGAGAGCTCAGAATTTGACCTATTTTTGGGCATAGAGCTAGTAAAAATACTTCTAGATGGTAGCATCGGGAAGTGGTTATCGGAGGGGCCGGTTGGGGACCGAGGGACATCAGGACTTCAAAGTGTGAAACACGAATTTTAAAAAAAATGTATCATGAGACAATACTCTTTTCACAAACAGGAAGGAAATAATAACTCGTTATAAGAACTCTTAGCTGAAAGGGAATCAGCGATCTATGGCCATCTTTCATAACATTAGTGTAGTTTCAAATTTAATAAAGTGAAAGAAGCAAGTCTCAGTTGCTCGTTTAGCATGCATTGAGACAATCATAACATTAATAACATCCATTATTGTATTAGGTCACAAAGCAAACAAAGGACGTTTACATTTGCCGCCTTCAGTAAATAACATTTCTTTTGCAATCCTATGTTTTGTCAATTACCTCCTCTTACGAACCTGTCTAACTTTCACAATGCCATTTGGAAATTAGCTGTTGAAATTTTCACCCCGGTTGTCACCCTTCAAAAATGCATCCTAAGTATTTCATCATGATGAATAATGAATAATGTAACAATCAGATCGGACAACTTTGATCTAGGTTCAGAATCAAGGTTATCGAAATTGTTTGAAAATCGGTTGACCCGAGGAGCCCTTATGTATTGGAATGTATTTCCAACCAAGTTATCAAGAAATATCACTGTGCATGTGAAATAGACTTTTCAACTTGGGCAAATTAAAATAGAAATACAATAATCTTGTTCACCCTGAAGATTCTTACACAACAGTGGTTCAGTGAGTTGTAACCAG
The DNA here is from genome assembly GCA_009936505.3 of Holothuria glaberrima. Classification (NCBI taxonomy): domain Eukaryota; kingdom Metazoa; phylum Echinodermata; class Holothuroidea; order Aspidochirotida; family Holothuriidae; genus Holothuria; species Holothuria glaberrima. The sequence continues at coordinate 84,212 of WURT03552605.1, read as the reverse complement.
CCTTAGCATACAATTTCCCACCCCTTATCAATCAAAAGCACATCGTCCTATTTCAATGGTTAACTAGATTTCATGAATAAGTATTTTACATCTCAATTATTGGTGATTATATGGATCATGTTTGTTTCAGGATGCATCTGACGTTATCTGTGATCCTGATCATCCTCTTTACAGGTTTTACTCCAGACCACTCTTATACGAGATGGTTGTATCCATTTTTATTGTTTGGGCTAGTGGTAGAGCATCCGCCTCTCACGCGGGAGGCCCGGGTTCGATTCCCAGGTCGAGTCATACCAACGACTTTAAAAATGGAACCTTCTGCCGTTGTGCGTGATGCTCTGCATAAGCAATGGAGTTAAGGGAAAACAAGCTAGTGAGACACAGCTGGAAAAAAGGCCGTAGCCGGCTAGACTTGAACCAATTGGTTGGAAACTGGGCCGTTAAACCTCATCTAACTAACTAACTAACTAACCATTTTTATTATGTTATTTATGATTATCAATAAATTTGGACGTGAACTTGAATTCATCCGAAAATGCATCCGAAAATTCATCCGCATTACCTCGGTCGATCTCTCTATTTATCGTACAGTAGTTAAAGGGTTAAGATAGTTAAACTATTTGACGATGTGCAAAACGCCCGACCGAATAGTGGCTTTACTGTTTCACCAACATGCCTTTAAATTAAAGGGGTTCCTCAGCAATGTGTATTAGTAAGTTTGGGAAGGATATTTGAAATAGGCACTTACCTGGCCTCATAAGATATAAAGATATTACGCAAAGTATTTCTATTGATTAGTGTCATTTACATAAAAAACTTTTCCTTTTCGTTATTACTTTCCCATTTTCCTCATCAGTTTGACCACGAAAGGCAAGTTTTCCTGTAACCGAGTAAGGCTATCGATAACTGAGCTTTCTTATCTCCGTATATTTATATCAAAAGTTTGACAAAAGTGAAGCCATATATTTTGGGGTTATTACTCGAAGTGAGTCTATTCGAAGTGCATCAGTTAACATTTTTTTTTCTGGGAGTTATAGTCGATACGATAAACTATGCAGTACCCGACGGCGACTTGTCTCCCCGACGGTTTACCCGTTTTTGCTCTCAAGAGGACATTTTTTTTAATAAGAACCCAAAATTTTCGGCCCGCTACGCTCGCTAAAGTGTCCCTCCAGTTTCTTCAATACTTCCATTCCACATAGCTAGTTAGCATTAGTCTTGTCAACCTGTCCAAGTAACAGGTAGGCAGAGTACACAGGTTATGTAGAGGTCGTAAATTTCTCATATAACAAAGCCTAGTTGCCGTTCTCTTGTGTGTCATGTACGGGTGGAGATCCTGGGGGAGATGTGGGGGATATATAACCCCCATAAAATTGAATAGGGGGATACTGCACACTATATCCCCCATGAAATCAACCCGGCAGATTCGGATATCAAAAAACTTTACCTTTGTCTGGACTTTTTACAATAGGCCTATTATTTTTTTTAGGAAATACTTCTCACAGTTGTCATAGTATCACCTTGCAAAACCTGGAAAGACCCATTTCCAGTGATCTTGAGGTATTTTTGGCCAAAATTTTCTAAGCTTCGCGCCAACTGATCGTGGCGCTCCGCTTAGATAGTACCACTGACTGTATTCGGAAATCAGAACACCTAACCGGCCTTTTTCTAGACTTCTTACAATGAGCCTATTTTTTAAGGAAATACTTGTTGTCATAGTGTCACGTTGCAAAGCCTGAAAAGGACCATTTCCGGTGATCTGGGGTCATTTTTGGCCAAAATTATTTACGTACGCTCCGCGCCTACCGATGGTAGCGCTCCGCTTAGATAGTGTCATTGACTATATCCCCCCACACTTTCAAAGACGGATGGCCAATCATGGTGTCATGCGATAGGTCAGTTGGTGTGCGACCCACGGAGTAAAGTTGGGCTATAACATCGGGTAGTCCAGATGGTTTCGACACAATGTATGTTATCCCCCGATACGGTCTACAACCCCTACAGTTTCTATTTTTCTATTTGTTCTTAATGACTTCATTTGTTTTTTGTGTTAGCCTAACAAAAGTTTTTGCCCGCTTCACACGCTTTGAAACTTCACGATTAAGATTCAAAAGAAGTTTTCAGTGCGCAACTCAGCTTTTGAAGTATCAAGTGATATTGTGAAAAATATGCCCTGCAATGGCATGAGATGGTTAGACCCATTCATATTCCGTTCTCCCCACCCCCTTAAAATAGGTGCTGTCGGAAATTGGGGTTGCTGGTATAGCCCGGCCCGCTGTTGGGGAAATTCTGTCGCCATCCATGCTCGGTTTACTAATTTTGGCTTTCAAAAGGGTCATTTCGGCGATAAAACCCCAAATTTTCGGTACCCTTTGCCCACTCTTCCTCGGTTCCGTTACTTATAGCTAATAAAGTGCAAACCCTTTCCACGTTTTCAAGTGACTTAATAAGTAGAATTCATGGATTAGTTAATGTTCTCTTGTGTCTGTCGTGCGGTACGGCTAGTGACTCGAGAAGGGAAGTACAATGTTAGTTGTGCCCGATAGGGACTAACTGCCCAAACAATTGGACTTTACACAGTAATCTTTAAATAAGTACAAATTCTTTTTAATGTAGGCTTACCCCCACAAAAATTTCGCGCGCTTCAGGCGCTTTTCTTCAGTTCAGATTCCGGGAAAAACATTAAATCAGCGCGAAAGTATTTTCCTGTAACATACACAAATTTTATATTATATATATATATATATATAAATATATATATATCGCAACGGCATGGTATGGAGTCTGCCCCTCCCAAGTCGGGTAAATCCTGGCGCCACCTCTGAAGAGATGAAAGTTTACCTTCCAACTGACTTGTGTATTTGTTACTTGAAGCAACATCAACTTAAAAATGGCTGCTGGATTTTTTTAGGGCGGCAACTTTTTTTGAGTGGAGGCCATTTTCACTCAGGATCGCCCCTCTAAAACCCCTCGTGGAGAACCCTGGGATCTAGTATAAAAAGAAACAAAATATAGCTCCATTTTGCATATAAGGCCTTCGAGACAACACACCCCTCCCCCAGGACGACGGTCCAGAATGGGGACGATAAGTCCATTTTGCCCCCTCACACAAAAAACCTGGCTACGCCCCTGTGTGATACGAAAGACGCTCTAAAACCTGTAAGTGAACTTTTGCTTTTGAATGATATTGCTTCTTCGAATAGTCAACAGTCCGGGTGAACACATTTGCAGGAGAACCAAATTATCCTTAATGGCAGAACACTAATGTAAAAAAACATTGTATAGGCTTACCAGTCTTATTAAGACAAGACTTAGAACCAAAACCTCTCAAAAACTCGCGCGCTTCTCAAAAACGGTATGATGAAATTCTGATTAGGACGTGGCTTTTCTTTAGCTTTGACATACAGACCTAAAATATACAATCACTCCCATCACATTTTGCATGGGGGTTGCAAACACCATTTGCATATAATACGTTCGCATATAACAACGTTCACAAAGAACCCGTGAAATTGCGGGCAAAATAGGGAATATAGCCACGCTTATGAGCAATTTTTCTCTCTATCGGAGAAAAAGTTAATCATCTCAAAGGGAAGAATTCCCGAACTATTCAAGAGTGCGGTGATGGCTATGAATAACACCCTTTATTAGAACTATTAAAAATGATACTCTCAGGTAAAACTTGACGAAGTCTATGTATATCACTTTTAAAGTCTGTCCCTCGACAAGTACCTGGACGGCGCACTCTCTCCACTGAACAACCATAAATATTCTTACTTGTAATTCAATGTAATTGGTGTAGCATTTCTCTTGCAAGTCTGCAATTGTGGAAAAGTATTTTTATGACAAAACATTTTAACATTACAACTATGGTGTATATAAAGTGTAATGTTTATCATTTTTGAAGCAAGGGTTAATATTAATAAAATCTAGTATGTCGAAGAGGTAAACATTTTGATTGAAAACGAGATAATCATTACTTCTTCTGCTATTATAGAGATCCCAAGTATAAACCTGCAGTCACATTTCACCGAAAAGCACAGAATACGACATTATAACAACTCAACTCCCGTGTACGTAAAATAATAAATAATAAATAAAATTTATAAAGTGCACACAATATCTACAGTTGTTATCAAAGGCCCTGTACAATGTAAAATTTAGAGAGAGGCCCAAAAGCTAAAGACATAAGAGAAAAAAGAGATAAGAAATAAAAATTAAAAATCAGATAAATAGTGACCCAAAATTAAATGATTTTTGACCCAATCTGCGAAAAAATTGTAAGGAATCTGTTTTCAACGGATTTGAGTAGGTAAAGGTATCTAGATTTACCAAAAAAAAAAAAAAAAAAGATGCAGCCGGTGTCGGCTGGGGAACTTCAAAATGGGGTCCAAAATTACCGCCGCAGGCAATTTTTTATTCCTAGGATGGGTAGGGCAAGTTATGAAGTAATCATTTATAACGTTGCTTAAGTGGATTGAGAAAATGATACTTATATTAGATTTAACTAAGTTCAGGCTGAATGTGCCCCTTCTTTCACTTGAAACTTCCCTTAGTTTCTTCACTAACCTTAACCCCAGAAAGTTAAAAAATCTTTGTTTTTTGAAGTACCATTAAGTAACCATATTTAATCAAAGCCTGTGCAGTTTTCCTTTAAAGTTCCAGTGTCATTAGACTGAAGGCTCTTCAGTTGCGGTAAACTTAGTGTAGCAACACGGTGTGGCCACTATTCATACGGAACATGAACAGGTAAGCTTGATATGAAGCAAGGAAGGAAGACGCTATGAATAGTCATTAGTAAAGGCTCCAATTACACGAATAATTCATAATATTCCCCTCCCTATGTTATGAAAAAACAACTCGCCCGCCGCACTTGTAATTAGTAATAGGGCCTATATTGAAATAATGAGAAAAATATGTTGAACTCACTGACTCTTAACATATGGCCATTGTTCATGCCAAAAAAATTTTAAATTATGTTTAAGAACCTTTTTATTGGAATTGAGGTCAACCAAGATGGCGGAAAAGCAAAATGGCCGCCAATGATAAAATAACAATGTAGTATAAAAATAGATAATAATAATAATTATTAAAAATATATTTTGATTGAAAACCCGATATATCTTTATAGCAGACTGTACATACAATTCAAAGCATGATTTCTGATATTTTATCCAGGACCCCATTCTTACCAAGATGGCGGAAACAGCAAAATGGCTGCAGCAGAACGAGTCATAATGTATTAAAATAATAAGAAAAGTAATCATTAAAAATACTTCTGACCCAGGTAAACCTAACATGTGTCCATTTTCTGTTATAAATATTCAAAGGGTATTTTTATTTAGGATCTGGGTCAACCAAGATGACGGATGTAGCAAAATGGCTGCTACTCTTAAAATTTCAATATATGATAATAACAAGGAAAATAACTCTTAAAAAACATGTTCGTGATCAGTTGCTCTTTATATTTTGCCATATTATGTGCCAAATATTCCCAATAATTTTCCAGAACATTTTGTGGGAATTGAGCAAAATGGCCGCCAGTGATATAACTACAATATTTTATAATCAAAAAGTTCAGCCTGAACTTATATGCCTCTCATGCATTTACACTAACCCATCATAAGATTAGTGAGAAGGAAATTGGTTGCAAAGTTAAAAGGGAAAAGTAACGAGTGCTCATATCTGTAAGTAGACAACGTCAAGTGTACTTGCTTCAAGTTCACTTATGACTGAAGATATGCTTACTTCTTATAATAATATATCGAGAGGGCAAAGTATATTTACATTCATATTTCATTAGAATTCTTAGAATTAGAACTCCTGTACAGTAGTTACTCAATTCTCGTGTAAAAATGTGTAGACAACACACATTCTTCTCTACACAGCCATAGTAAACAGTCTGGGAGATTCTTCCTTCTCAGTAGAAAAGTAAAACTCTTGCCAATGGGGTTAAATTTAGCAACACAGTATTTATGCTTGTTAGCCTAACATTGCAAACTTGCGTTTTTCCCCAAAACGTAATGAACGTTCAGTAATGACTCAGATTTTCGTAAGCTAGACAATACACCTACCGCCGAAAGAGCATGCAATTCCAATGCATTACACCGATAAACTTTGCAAGAGGGTTCTGAAAATTCCTTCCATTGAAAATTTACTTAATGGTAGCAGGGGATTGTGGGTAATACAGACCACAAAGAGAGGCCAATGACCATCTTTCCCTTCTGATCATCTTTCCCTTCTGATCGGGGAAAAAGAAGGCTAAAAATCCATCGAATTGTCAATTGTTCTTACTTGTATTTGGTTCTTCAGGCTAAATACTGTCGACTCATTTTCTGCCACTCTTTTCTTGTACGATTACGTGATGGAAAAGCATTCGATGTTGTAAAAAATATGTTCCCTCAAAAAAGATTTTGTGCTGAAAGGATGACAATTTTTTTCCAAAAAACTATGATATATGAGGCGATCTGATGGAAGGCAGACCCTCTGTCCAAAATGTTAATTTCAAGTCAGGAATGTGTATTATCGCTTAAATATTAATCATGATTGTTTGACAGGTACCGAAAACACTTGTCCTCGCTCTTGAATATTTTGATTAATAAATAAACTAGTATATGGTTCACCAATGAATCCAAGAACATCTTTTCAGATAAAGGTTATACCCTAGAGAGTTAAATATGCTGGGAAATTTTAAATGTTGAAACTTTTGGTAACACAAGATAATCAGTCATAAATCGTAAAGCAAAGGATTAGCTTGCTTGATACCGATCTTCATAGAAATGACGTCCTGCAGCAACTTGCCGTTTATTTACTTTATACCTGTAAATTACGGTATTAACGATGTGAAAATTTCCCGTACCCCACATATTTACATTTACTTTTGGAATTGTTTGTGCTCGCTTTATATATATATATATATATATTTATTACATAGCAGTTTATATAAGCTTTAATTAATAGTTTTCATATATGTTGAAGACGTTTGAACGAGTCTTCATTTGAGTGGATAATAACGGTATGGATTATCTGGTAAGAACTATTTCAAGAACTTTTTTGATTTCACTGATGGCAGATGGTAGTACTATTACGACATCAAGCAACTGTGATCAAGACTCCGTCCGAGATTACTGTGAATGTGGGTCTTACCTGTAGTTCTTCTTTTAGATTGGTGATTTGCGATTCATATTGTTCTGCCCTTGTTTCGTAATTCTGCATAATAAAATTTAAAGTTTATATATAATCACTTTTAAATTACCAAGAAACAATAGGACATTATTCAAAAGAAGCATTGGCACTGTAAATAATGGTAAAACACTTTGAAATACATATGCAAAGGAACGATTTTCTTATAGATCCATGTTTTCACAAGTCCTTCTCATCACTTTCCGTACTTCATCTGACCAGATGAAATGGTTTTCTTTGGTAAAATCTAGTTTGAAATTTGATGTTTAAGATCATTTAATCCCGAAATAACCCGGACTGTTTCACATGCCGGAAAATAATGAAATCGCACCTCATTGTAGAAATATATGCGGTCTAGAGTTCACGTGGTAGAATGGGTGAAGTTTTCAATGAGCAGCGTGTCAACAGCATGGGTACCTCTCAGTAATGTGTGATGTAATCCGTTCTGTTTCGCATTTGCACAAATGACTGCCTAGTACATAGTGATCAATAAAGCTCAACCGAAGGTGCTGATGACATCCAGTTGATATGAAGCGGTCTGATGGAAGGCCCGCCCTTAGTTCAAAATGTTCATTTACGGTGTGGAATGTCTACTATTGGCAAATGTTTGTCATGATTGTTTGCTACGTACCGAAAACACGTGTCATCGCCCTTGGATATATTTATTCCATAAGCCTATGACAAAAGGCCCAATGTAGCAATGAAACTATGTACAGAATATAGGACGCCAATTACATAGATAATGTGCAGATATAAATTAAAGAATGGGACGACGTTAACCAATTTGTGCTCTGACAAGCTCTTCGTTGGCACTTTCTATCAGGCTGAAAATAGGTTTGTACAATAAAGAAACTAGTACTTGGTTTCACCAATAAAGCCAAGAAAATCTTTTCTCCATAAAGGCAACACCTTAGAGACATAAATATGCTGGGAAATTTAAAAGTGAAAACGTTTGGTTAGAAAAGTAACTCAGTTGTAAGATATGACGCAAAGAATTAGCTTCTCTGATACTGCACTTCCTAAACAAGAATTCCTGCAGCAACTTGTCGTTTATTTATTATTATTGTGTACCTTTAAGTTGCGGTATAAACGATATAAATATTTATCGTACCTTAAACGCACTCTTCACCCTAACTTTTGAAATATATTTGTACTTTATATACAAAACATCTATTACATAGCAATTAGTATGAGCTTTAACTTAAACTTTTGGTTACATTTGGTGACGACGTTTTCATAATACTTTATTTGAGTGGATAAAAATGGTATGGATTAACAAGTTAGAACTGTGAAAGAACTTTTTATTTGATTTCCCTTGATTGTAGATGGTAGTACTGTTACGAAGTGCAGCTACTATGACCAAGACTATTATGATCAAGATTGCTGTGGATGTTACATGTGGGCCTCACCTGTATTTCTTCTTTTAGACTGGTTATTTCCGATTCATATTGCTATGCCTTTGTTCGATGCTGCATATTAGAATTGAAATGTTTATACATAATCACTTGTAACCAAGAAACAATAGGCCAATAGTTAAAAGAAACACCAAACCTAACTGATATTTATGACTTGCTCTCTTCAATAAGCCCAGAAAATATCTGGTCACTGAATTGTTAATTTCATACACAAAAACTGTATTTTTATTTTAAGTATGCAATAAGGCATTAACTAATCATACTTGGAAAGGAAGTAGGAAGAAACTGATAAACAAACACTAACTAATCTTAAAAGACAGTTTTGGTGGTTCATGAACTACATCTTAAAAAATACTTTGTCAAAAACCATGACAACCCCGAACGTGCAATGAGCATATGATTTTTTGACTTTAGAAAGAATCCCTATCCTGGTGTATGGAAATGAAGTTAAATAAAGGCATATCTGACAATGAAAACATTGGTTGTTCTTACACTATGATCAATATGTTTCTAAATATCTTCAACAATGGTCTTATGTTGCAACTTCTACTGATTTTCATAACGAAAACTTTAAACTTTAACGAAAACTTTAAACAGAAATGTTTGCTTGTTTGGTATTTTAATTCAAAAAACTGGAAGCCCCAACTGAAATATATCTTCTGCGTACTGGTGTATGACTACTTTAAACACCTAGCTTTTTGACAAATTAATTGACACTCTGAGTGAGGTTGTACAGTTTCTTTGTCTTTCGAGTAATATTGAATAATAAAAACCAGTTACGCAAGCCCAGAGAAGTTGTGGTATAGGACATACAGTACGTTATACTGCACTTTGTACTTACTGAATACTAACAAAGCCGTGTGAAGCGTTCTGAGCATTGTTTGCAGACGAATGTGGTCTTGTCAACCACATCTAACAGTCGCAATTGCATGACGTCATTGGCTTGTTTACACGAATAGTTGTGAAGTGCCACTTCTCAACCTACACCTGTTTGCCTAAGTAGCAGTCTGAGTGGCATGTTTCCTAAGCAGTCATTTTTCTGATTTGCTAAGTCTTAGCGAGATATTGAGCAAACAGACTCGGTTCTGCAGGGTAATCTGACTCGTGGGTTAGCTGATCGGTGTTTAACAAAGTCAACAGCCAAAAATGGTAACTAGATCACGGTTCCAGGGTTGATTCTCCCTAGATAAATAATTTTATCATGGGCTACTCACTACCACACAAATTCCATCCATCCTGACACTTACTTACTCTGAAAAATATCTCAACTGACAATCTGAGTAACTTCCCAACCACAAATCTTTATATCCTCTAGACACGTTACCTCCTCCCCATAAAATTGAATGACTATAAAATTCTTTATAAAGGACATTTTGCTGTTACATTGTCAAGATGGTCCAGAGGAAGTTGTCATAAGGCATTATGCAACGGGCGGCCAAGGACGTTCACGGGGAATTGGCTGGATTGGGAACCCTTCAAGACTGGAATTTTCTGGAAAGAAGGGGCAATATGGGGACTGTGTGTGTCCAAATATCCAACTATTACAGTAATGCAGTACCGACTTGCTACCCATATTTAAAAATGTATCCGTGACATGGTACTCTTACCCGTGACTTGGCACCCGTACCAGTACTCATGACTCCTTACCAGTCCCTGTACCCGTCCCCATGATTGCTTTTTCGTCAGACCCGTAACCTTGACCTGGTACCTGTAACCATACCCGTGCTCATGGTTCTGTGCTCACACTGCAACACTGATATATAGATAGTCATTAACTGCATTCGAAATTAGATGAGGATAAAAGATAAAAGATAAAAGATTTGTCATTTACAACTTTTTGATGAAAATTTACCTCTGTGAGGCAGCTTCCTGTTCCTCCACAAGCTTCCTACGTTTTTCTGCATGTAATTGAGATACACGGTAAACAACTAAAATTATGTTTGTAATCCATCATGCGCTTCGTTATGTTATGCAACCATGATAGACTCTTGTATGCTTAAAGTGACACCTCCATTTCTCAACATCATGTAATAACCCATGATCAAACTTACCAGTTTTCACACTTCATGAACTTGCTACTTTAGTGGTTCTTCAAGTTCAGATTAAAGTGTAGGTTTTATCATACAATCCCATAAACAAAAGTTAATAAACAGTGCTTGATAATTTAAAATAGTAGAATACATATCTGGTCATAAGGTGAAAAAGGCCTGAGTGATCAAAGCTTGTGCAAGCAGAAACCGATAATGTAGTTTGGAGCAACAACGTGCTAAGTATGAGCTCCCACAAGAATACCAATGATGAGATTTTGTGTTTCCTAATTTGACTTCTGGTTACCTAAAATCACGAAAGACAATTGGATCCTTGAACTAATAAGAAGCACCTACAAGAACACTATGAGATCCATCTCGGTTACCCTTTGCAAGGAAATTGCATTAACAAGGGTTTTATCAATTAACGTCTGTTGAACTACATGACATCTCACAGCCACTAGAAATATTATGGTTTTTGCACTAAAAACTGGAAAAGTATACACCATGAATGAGATCGAAAAATGTTACACTTCTTGAGATGTCGTAATTCCAAGCAGTTTTAATTACACGTTTTTTGTAGGTTTAACCTCATGTGACCTCCAAAGAACCTCACTCTAAACACGATATATCCATATTCCAAACAAGAAAAGTATCAATTCCTCTTATCGTGAGATTTCGTGTCAAAACGAACCAACAAACATATGGGCACATACACATAATCATACACTGGCCAGTGTGATTGCATAGATTCATCACATCTTCAGCAAGGTATAAAAAAGGTTGATGAATGCACTCTACAAGAAACAGTTGCCATCAACTCACTGAACATTATATCAAGACATGGTCAAGAAATTATAATTTAAAAGTGTAAATTGAACGACATTTAAAACAGTAGTTACATTGCCCTCATGTAGTTAAGATGACAGTCTCAGTTGCCAGGAATAAAATGGTAATGTACACTGCTGCTGATAAAACATCATCAAATGCGGGGATACAATTGTTCACATATTTATACAAGAAGGTACCTAAAAGGTAAAAGAGATCTCCCCTCGACAGAAGATATTGTTCTCACTATCCAGTCAGTGAAGGCCATGCAGAAGCTTGAGGACAGGGTTTCTGAAGCAGTCAACACGTTTTCAGTAACGTAACTATCAGTTTTATGAAAACCAAAAGTCTTTTACAAAGGTTTTACTGTAGTCATCCACATATCAACTGGAGCGTAGCCCATAGGAATTGAAGAAGAAGCCACGTATAGCAGTTCAACCATGATAAACAACCCAATGGTACCTGATATCTATTAGCAGGTGAAGCAAGCAAGCAGTAACCATATTCCTTATACCAGTATACTGAAAAAACGTATCTGGAATAAGAAATTTTTTCCATGAAAAGAGATGTCTCTTTTTCATCCATTTTTGCTTCTCTACTTTAAGGTAGCTAAACATGGGCCTAATATGCTTCACATGAGAAACTGCTCAATCAGTTAAACATGAGAAATCGTAGACACATTCTGGACGTCAGGTTACAAAACGTATTTAAAACACAAAGGAACTAAGTTAAGAAATGTTTAAAGCTATTTTAAGAGTTTTTAAAGCTATTGCAATCCTGCTGAAAACTTGGGACGTCTTGAGAAAACAGAAAAAAATGGAGGGCCTGTACTCAAAAAGGTCTGAAAGGCCACACTGAAAAATATAAAAGTGTCAGAGAAAAGGAACTGCGAAGCAATTCCAGCTAGATGAGTCATCCTCTTGGCAGTAGGACTTTCAGGAGAAGAATTTGCAGCAGAGCCAGTGGTTCTATAACAAGATTTTTAGTAACAGAAAACAATTCTGGTAATTGATGAGTGAATTGAGTGTCAAATTTTCATGGCGTTGTTTGTTTCTCATGAAAACATCTGTGTTCATGAAAATACCTAGATGTAAAGAACGAAATTCTTTTCAACTGGTGTCATTCAGAAGTTTTAAAACAATTGTCTTTAAATTAATTTTACGGTGGTATAAAACGGTTTAAAGAACGAGTATGCATATCGTTTCACCCTTATAAACCATCAGCATTACGCCATATATTATTTAAAGCTCATAATTTTTCCATACTCTGTAAACACAAATTCATCAAAACGGTGTCTGAATCGATTAATCACGTTAGTCAATAACAAGTGACTAATTTCTGACCAATTGACTTAGTTTCTGACCAATTTTTAGCCTCGGTGACTAATTTTTGACCAACAACTGTTAGTTCACTATCATAACATTAGTCACAAATTAGTCGGATATCGTGACTAGCATGGTTAGTCGATTCAGACACCATTTTGACTAATTTGTGTTTACAGTGAGCTTACAGAGGTAGGGTTGGGGGAGGGAGTTCACGGAAAACTTTTTTTCACAATATGTGAATCCAGGATATATTTTAGTGTTTATTAGTCGTCTGATTGCACATCAGTGTAACAGAGTATTTGATAAAGATGTAAATCACTCCACCTCAAACTTTAGGATGAAAAAGGTTTCAGAGTAGTTGTAAGGTTAGTGATGAAGACAGACTAGCCTAGGGAGTGTTGAAACGGTTCCAGGAGGTTGTTGGTTGCGGTAAAGACGTCCTTCCTTGTACAGTGTAGTCACAAATTTATCGTTGTACGTATTACTCTGACACTTCAAGAAATACCCAACAGGATTAAGAGCCACCGTTAATTGCCTTTGTGTGTTCGATCTGCAAGTAGGTGTTTGGTATGTGGTGCTCTTTTACCCCGGTTTTACTGATATTGGATAGTGCTCCTAGGGAGATATCCAGAAGTTTAGGTCAAGATTGCAAGAACATTGAAACTCATATGCAAGTGATTTTTTTGACGGGTATGTATGTGCGTAGAAAGGCATGAAAGTAAACCATTCCTTAGAAATGAATTTGAATGGGACTTAAAACCCTTAACTTGTGGATAACTTCAAGAGACTTTTCATTAAAGCATATAATTCTTTGAATTAGATGCTCATACAAAATAGCGAGTAAAGCAGAAAAGCCGTTTTTGTGTAATGACAGTAGGAGGTTACCTGGTGTCTCATGTTCTTAATTAAACCAAATGTGTTTAGCCATTGCTTCATATTGACTTACGATTCTTGTTTTCGGGACACACTACAGCCCGCTGTTTTGAGCCAAAGGTTTTGTAGTCTTCTTTCAATTATTGCTTATAAGAATACAAATAAGGATTTTTTTTTGCAAATTTGGGGATATTTTGCGTTAACTGAAATTGACGAAAATCCCCTAGTAAAGTAAAAAGTCCATACTCTAGTGATCCAATAAGTAAACTAAAGTACGTGGGTGCATACAGTTGTCAAAACAACTTACCAACATTGGTCTGATATGGCATCCTCTTCTGTGTGTGGCTATGTACTTTGGATCAACATATTGCGATAAAGTTTGTTAATTGCACTTTGAGGTGTCTTTAGAAGATACTACAGGTTAACGCATTGGTAAGAATCATCTTCTCAAAACGTTGTTTTACAAAGAGTCGTGTCCACGAAATCCGCAATGCCAAAACTCATATACATGCAAAGCATTGCATCCGGACACTGGCTACACTATGTCATTTCCCTTACCGTAAAAGTATGGTAACCACTTCATGTAACGCTCCTCTTTTAAGGAAAAGTGCCTGGTTAAAATGCTTCACTGAAAACTTTTTGGCAAAGTCAAATGCAATTTAAAAACACGCTTGTTCAAACTAGAACATATAAAGTTAAAGATAAAACTTTATTTTAATAAAATTATGTTACCCCATATAAATTTTCATACACAACTCGTAAAGACATGTCAAGGAGTCGGAATTTTCTTACGGTAACGTGGCGGGCAAAAGTGAGTTGAGAATACATGAACATCTACACATAAATTTGAGATTTACGTAATAAAAATCAATCTTTTGAGTTCCATTAGTGAGAGTATGCACATTTAGCAAATCAGAAAAAGGTTCAATGATTTCGTAAAATAAATTAAAATGCATCTTGACTGTTTGAACCTATTGTTAATCATGGTATTATTTCTTTTCACTTGAACCCTATAAAGAATGCAATGAATTCCGACTTCGTACTTACTTATGGCCAATACTATAAAAGTCGTCAAGGTCACGCAGATAATGGCAAGCAGTACCGTTATAATTGTCAAAGAGGTATTGATGTGTCCTTTGTCACTGCTTTCCTCTGAAACATGTTAATCAAAAAGTATCCATTTCAAATAAAGGTTTGAGGAACATAAAATGATATGACGTGTAATAGAATGATAATAGCTAAATACTTATCTTGTGCCTCCAACAATTTTCAAATGTCAAATCATATGCATTAAACTTACCACCATTACAATATATTAAAAGAAAGACTTGACATTTGCCTTATCAGTCAATGTTTTATCGCTTATTTGATGGAGAAAGTTTCCAACTTTATAGAAAATTTAATTTGGAAAGATTTTGTTTCAGAATACGAAATGCTTGACCTTACCGTCTAAGCCTAGCAGGAGGACTCCAACTATGTTGTCTTCTAGCTTAGCATCGATTGCTTTACAGGTGATGTATGAAGCTGTACTATGCGTAAGCATAATTGTACTTGATATGGTTAGTTGCGACCCTTCACTTTCAGTTAAAACAATGGCTTCGTTAGAAAACGTTTCGGACCCATTTGACCACACTATCTCCATAGTAGGTGATGAAAAATTAGCCAGACAGGTCAGCTTATAAGTGGACGAGCGTTTCAGATAGATCTCACAGCTTGCCAAAGGGTTGCACTGAACAATGGAAATATCAAGTTCTTCTTTAGAGACTATATGGATAGAAAAATGATAACAGTCAATCCTATTCATTTATTATGGTTACAGATCATTGGGCCTATAATAACAAATCGTGATAAAATATCATGCCTTGAAGTTGGCTGAAATATTATTGTATACTAAATGGAAGGCCTGCTCCTTGGAGTGTCTTCATGTAAATACTTCATTTCTGTTGTTTTCTGAATGATTCATTGCCATTAAATAAACATATGTTGTTTGAGAACTACGCGTTATATTCAAACAGTCTTACATTTAAAAAATCTGATGACTACTTGACAAGGCTTCCTGTAATCGGGAGCTGGGCGATTTTTACCCATGGTCTTTGTCGTTTTACGCCTCCACGCTGCATGGCCAGGCGACACCTTATTTTCGTATATAGGGCCCTGTCAAACTCTTGGATGCAAAAACCGTGCAACCGAAATAATTTTTGCTTTACCAAATACCCGTTAGATGTCTCAAAAACATCGGCTAATCAGTCATCACCAAACCATAAGACCCAACGTTATTAGGTCAATATTATTACTTAATGCTGTTTCACAACGAAATCGGCCCCTGGTACTGGAAAAACAGCTCTTGGTTTCACTACAAATCCCGAGACCAGGAGCCGAAAAAGGGATTAACTGTCTCTTGGTCCTTGGCCGCTAAATGGAAGGCTTGCTTATTGAAGTGTCTTCATGTAAATAATTCATTTCTGTTGTTTTCTCAATGACTCCTTGTCATTAGATAAACATATGTTGTTTGAAAACCACGAGTTATATTCAAACAGTCTTAAATTTAATGCATCCATGTTTGTACAACCATGGAAGTACCATCTGGTACAACGCGGTTTCCAAATGATGGTCCAAGCCGTTTTGACTCTAAAAATTTGGTATAAGTACTAAATTATGTTGTTAAACGTACATGTACGAAATGCTTACCTTTCAAATAAATGTTAACCATACCGTAGCATTCGTTTGTGTTAGAAAGTTTTCTGCAGAAGTACCTCCCTTGATTGGAGGTAGAAAAGTTCTTTATGATTAGATATCCATTAGTAAGAACTCTGTACTTCGTGGACTTAGTTGAAAAGCCTCGGGTGTTATAAGCAATGCCTTTGCTCACATTGTACGTCTCTCCTCTCCTCCAGAAGTAAGCTTCACCCTGCATATGCGATAAGCATGGTATTTGGGCGGTTTCCCCGTTCTTGATGTAAAGTGTTGACCAGTCGGTGTCAAGAGATAATTGGGGAGATATTGCTTGATAAGAGTAATATTAGCAAAGTTTCAGGCTGTCGACGTTCATATTGAATTTTAGTAACCAAAATAGCACGGGGTCTGCCCACTCACGGGTCGTGAGTGTGTGTGTATGTGTGCTTTTATCTGTATCACTTAAATTGAAATCACAATGGACCTTATGTAGTGACTTCACGCGGTGTCATTTTTGGCTGTAAATAATGACACTCACTACACGCACACAGTTGACTTGCTCACGTACACGTATCCGAGCGGTAAACAAATCAGCTGCCTGCATTTTTGGTGAAAGTTGTAATGATTAGCGCTTGCCTTTACTGGGGCGCACTTTCTGTTTTGTGGCGTCATATGAACAGGGTCTGTATATGCATAGGTAGTTTACATACTCAGTTTACAAATTTTAATATTAAAAGAAAGCTTTGCATTAATTTTTTGTAGAAAACAGTAGTCATTTTTAGGTCACTAGAGTTCAAACCGAAACCTGGTAAGCACGATATTTCAAGTTACTTCATTACTTAGTACGTATAGGCGCTTTATTATTCATATCAAGAGGAAAAAACCAAGTTCTTTCCCTATGAGGTTTCATATGAAGTCACTAGTGTGAAAATGTGAACGTGTGATGTACCTGTAAACAGATTTTCAACACGATATCTAAAAAGAGTAACACTGGAGGATTCATACTTGCTTGTCATTCACTTGATGTTATTCACTGATTATCATAATCCTTTTGTTCTATTCATAGGTCACATAATTTCACCACAGATCAAATGGTGGAAATATCGTTGTCTGCATCTCATGAACTGCAGCCTTGATGGATCTCACGTTTAGCATACTAACGATCCACAACAACTCGAGTAACCTTGTGTGTTTCCTGTTCGTTAGAGGTCATTTTGGGCCATCAGAATATCAAATCAGGAATAACTTGTTTAGCAATTATATTTCAAAAAAAAAAGATTACGTAAAGCTTATTCTTTACCTGTAAGGGACCTTTACCTTATATTCGGATGAATTATATTACTTTCGCAGACTCCTTGTCGTTTTACATAGATAAAAGATTATGTGACATGAAGGGAAATCGAACTGTAAAAAAATCGTAAGTATGATATTTTGAGAAGTAATCTTGAAAGGATATTTGTAAGAAAATGATGTTCATTGAATTGAAAAGGCACAGTAACAATAGTATAGGTTGGAAGTCATCAATAATCACCAAATCATTATAGTCCAAATTGGGAAAACCTTGTTCACGTGATAAATCATGCAGGATAATTTTAAGGAATCCCACAATTCGTAAGTGGATGGTCCAAATCAAGTTAAAAAAAACCGACCTTCGTAGCCGAGTAGCAAGTACAACCCCCTTTCAAAATTCGGCTGTTGTATGGCACGGTAACAGAACTGTTCCTGACGCTGATTACCCTAGCCAGTAGATAATCACTCACTCTTTCCTCATTTAGTAGGTTCGTCACAAGCTAAGCGGTTTGTGGTGGACGTTAGACTGAGGCAGAGAAAGTAATTGCTATCGCAGAAACTCTGTCCTCTGAAATCCCCTCCCTTTCCAGTGTTATGAGCATGAAAAAATGTTACAAATTTGGCTAATCCCCTCATTATGCTCGAAAGTGGTGTGTTTTAATCTTCACAGGTACACTCAGTACTATGATCAGTAAAGGGCTGCTGTACACAGTTAATGTACAGTTCTCTAGGCTACGGCTTTGTGCACTTGAATAAGTATCGACGGAATAACGAGGCCATTTATGACACTAACTTATTACAGCGTTGTTTGAGATTTTTTTACGCTAGACCAAAAAAAAAAACGCATCTGTCTCTGCAAGAAATACCTGCTTATGCTAATGAGAAAAAATAGTCAATTACACCATTTTCCTTAGAGAAAACATAAGGTGGAAAAATCCTAGTTCCTTTCCGTCCACAGATAAAACATAGCAAACAAGTGCAAAAAGCATTTCGCAAATATTCATCGTGACTGGGTTTCTGCTTTGTAAAAGTGTAAAATAAGATTGAGTATCAAGTGGACGGATTAAAGATGAAATTTAAATGTTTGGTTCCTTTTTGTATACTTTTGAAAGACTTCATTCAAAGCATAATGTATTAAAACTGCTGAATACAAAATAGTTCAAGTTACAACATAGTTCAACTATTCTCTTCTCACAACCACAACATAATGAAAGTAAGACAAGGGAAGGTAACGTTACCACGAAACGTTACATGGAATCTCCTAATTAACACAATTCTTTTTAAAAACTCTTGGTCACTGTGTTGCATCACTAGTTTCTTTTACCCTCCTAGGTTTGAATTTTTTTATTTTGTATCCTATTACCGGACATATTTCGTCATTTACAGCACCAGTTAAACTGTTCTAAAAAGCTTCTTTAAGAGCAAAAGCTTCAAGCATTACATTCGCAGAAATCACAAACTAGTTAACCGTAAAGAAAGGTAAGATCTCTTGACCTGTTTTAAAGCACGAATATTGTTGAAATGTGATTGAGGCTTTTAGGGTAATATAGTGCTATTTTTTAAAAACGGCAAATTTCCTCTAGAATATTTCCAAATGTAAGTGAAAATAACTTTCAAAATACAGGTGGCACAATTTTTTAAGATTTTATAAATGCCCTTTTTTCTGAAAATATCTGGTCAAAGCTGAATAAAATCTGATCAGAGGGGCACTGAACTGATATCTGATCAATTAGTTGACAACATTTGGTTCAGAAATGATCAGAACCATAAGACCTTGGCTCAAAAATATTAAAAGGGAAGTTGTTGGACGAACATGAAGTTGTGTTTTGTCAGCATTGCAATTCACTTAATTGTGATTCCCATACGTTGTAGACGTGACTTATTCAAATGTTTCAGCAGTAATGCAATGCTGTTTTGCTTTGCTAAAAAATGTTTAATTTAAGAGTGTAATGCAACTGTTTTAGCACAAATCTCAGGAATTAGGGACAGCCGGCATTTTACTAAAAATTTTGTAGTGAGGAAAATTATGCAACTCTTTTGCTATAATTTTTGTTGTTACACTATCTAAGTTTTCCCCTAACTCCAACTAACGATAAGCTTATTGTTGTACCTAGCCGACGAAAAAACTGATTGGATAGCAATTTAAACAACACGCATAAGGGATGTTAGGGTTATACCCTCAGCTCTCAAAGTGGTCATTTTTCCTGATGAAATGAGCTTAAATGCTTTATAGATTTTTATGGCCACTATTGCTAAGATAATGATAGACATACAGAATAGAGACGGTTTTACCTGTTGGAGTATTGGACCAGAATTTCTAAGTTCTTACAAGAACAAACTAAAGGTAACATTTCTACAAGGCCTAACTCAAACGATAGAAATAACGTAAGATATATCATGTTTGAAATACATACCAGCTAACTACGAAAACTACCGAATTATAGCTAAGAAGACAGCTGTATTCCTACACCATCCGGCAAACATTGATTTACACCAACATAAATGTGGTTTGAAGTATTGAAGCAATGGACGACCTTTACTCCACGAAACAATCCACTGTTGGGTATTAGACACAGCCAGTCTTAAATGATAGCAAACATTACATATCAATGTCGTTTAATGACATATTTTTTATGGGAATGACTATAAAATTTCCTCTTTAGAGGTACCTAAGAGTAAGACTTTGGCCTCGGGACAAGATAGATATCTCAGCAAACCTAATATCTTATGGATGGTAAAAGAATAAAAGTAAGCATACCATCTCTGTGCCTAGGATATAATACAAATGTAAATCTTAAGTAAATCTTAGGCAAAATAAAATTAGAAATTTATAACGAGGTTAGTTTCAAAGTTTCCAGACCTAGTTTACGCCAGTTTAAATGACTGATGTATTATATTTCCTTCTGTAACTGCTCTTTTCTTCATCCTTTCAATCAACTTCTTGAACACCTGTAGACTTTATAGAGTAAATACGTTAGTGAATGAGTGTATTGGTGTGCGCGTGTGTAAGAGTGGGAGACTACAAGTGTCTGGGTGTCCGCGGGAATGGGAGTGGGTAGGTGGTCGGTGGTTGGGAGGTTACAAAGGTAAGTGAGAAACTGAGTTGTTGTGTTGGAGGGGTAGAAGGATTTGTGTTGACGAGAGAATAATTGAATGAGTGATTGACTGATTGATTAATCAGGTGAAAGCGCGAGTGAGTGAGTGATTGAGGGGAGGAGGCAGGGAATGAGCGAGGGCGCAAGAATTAGTGAATAAATGTGTAAATTTGTGAGTAGCAAGTGCGTGACTAATTGAGTGAGTAACTTACGGAGTTTTCTGATGACGA
Organism: Holothuria glaberrima; assembly: GCA_009936505.3. NCBI lineage: Eukaryota > Metazoa > Echinodermata > Holothuroidea > Aspidochirotida > Holothuriidae > Holothuria > Holothuria glaberrima. The sequence continues at coordinate 63,274 of WURT03552605.1, read as the reverse complement.
CACCTAAAAGCTCCAGCAAAGGCTGTGAGGGAAGCTGTCGTCACAAATTCAAATATTCTACTCTAGGTTCCAAGGCACCAACTACGGAGGTTAAACCCTTACCGTCCTCTTGAGATTCCAGTAACTTTTTCGTCATTCTTTACTACGATATTTTCCCCATGATATTTACTTCTAAAAACAGCCTCTCTGATTTTTTTTAGGAGAAGAACTTAAATCTCCTACACCATGCAATAGAAAACATACAATGGAATGTGATAGCTTCTTCGTTATTTGATACATTTCGAACCAAGTGAAACGTGACAGATAATTCTTGCTCGATCTTTTTCTGACTTGATTGTGTTTCAATTTGTTGTCGTTCTTTGGTTTGAAATGGTTATTTTTTAACAGGCAAATTAATGGTAAAATAGAGGACATGAATCTCTCCAGTTACCTGATTTAAGAGGACGCCAAAGCAGTTGAGCGTTGTTAATTGTATAAAATTTTATCAGCAAGTTTCAGTTTCAGTTCTTATTATTTATTTTGGTAACATCAAGTTAAAATTTGACAAAATAAAATTCTTCTCAACAAGTCCAATTTACCAGGCTTACCTGTCTGTTTCTCTTCAGAATTAATTTTAAATTTACCGAGGGTCTTAGTATCATTTATCTTGAACTTCCTAATAGAGTTCAAAATGCTAAATTGTAGTTTGGTTTCCACGCAATGTATGCAATAACGCACATTTGTGCCAGTGTTTTCAGAGAGCACAACCTAATTTATCACCTGAAATGATGCTTTGAAGACTTTTTGCATTCTTCTTTTCTTTCCTCGTGTTTCACTCAGGTTATACTAATTCCGTTTGAAAAAAAAAACCATTAAGTCTCTCTAAACAGTAACAAACATTTTATGGACATTAAACGACACGTTTGATTGTAAATTCTCATTCCATTCCTTACTAGACGCAACAAAAAACAAATAAAAACAAATTAAAGAGACAGCTGTAGGCATGTGAAAACAACATCATTAAAATGAATTGGTTTTAAATTTATTGTTCTAATTTTACAGCTTTCTCAAATAAGGCAGGGGAAAAGTAGAAGCTTGTCTTGGAAAGTGCAAACACGTCTCTTCAGGCAACAGTTTCTTCTCTAAATCACGATACACTGCTCATGTGGCAGTTAGAGGGCAAAACTCTTCTTAATCACGATGCGGGAGTGGCGTTGTGAAAAAGAAAGGAAAGTATACTTCTGCCAATTGAACCCTCGACGTCGACCATGTACTTCAATATAACTAACGTAGGCTACGTCGATGCAGGGAAATATTCCTGTCGCCGCTATCAAACATATCAAGGAACCCCTGACGCCAGCATGTGGAATCTGATAGTCCAAGCTAGTAATATTTAAGTACTAGGCTTTTTAAAAACTAGTTAAAAAGAACTGTGATATTGACCTACTCTTCTTCTTGACTTGACATTTGAGGAAAGTGTTTATGTCTCTTCCAACGCTTGCAACATTACTGAAAAATGGTGCATGTTGATGTAGCTAGGTAGATGTTTGAAATGATCAGTTGTGTTAAAATCATATGAAATTACTCCACACTCTAAAAACAGTTGGGTAAACTTTTATCCAAGGTTGGTTCCGTATGCCACCTCCTAAACTGTTGGGTAAGAAACTACCCAGGTTGGTTAAAAATTACTCTTTAATTGGGGAAAATTCACCCATCACTGGAATCCTTTTGACTAGCGTTGGGCAGTACTTTATCCAACAAATGAGGAAGTGGCATACGGACTCAACTCTGGGTAAAAATTTACCCAACTGTTTTTAGAGTGCACAATTTTATTTTCTCTTTGATATAGCTTATCTTAGCTTTTTACTTTAAAGTTTCACTTAACTCAAAATTGCTCTCGTCTCAGCTAATGCAAAGATCCCCCTTTCTCTCTCTCCTTTGGTTTCAAGTATAAACACTAATTACGTTTGTTAATACCCGATAGGTGAAGTCCTTTTAATGTGTGTTCTACACGCTGCAGAGCATTTGTAGATGAGTTATTTCCACACTTTGTGTCCCGAAATTTTGGCTTAAACTCAAACCTACGCCTAGCTTTGGCAACTCCCTCCCCCACAGAATGATCGTGGCACGTCCATGTGAGGTCATACTGTGGTCAAAATACCTTTAACTTCAACACTGCCTGTTTGCCGTCTTTCTCTACTTTTTTTTAAAGATTGCGTAATTGCTAAATGACAACTTTTTGAGGATAATCATAAAAGTCAGTTAATGATTTGTGCATTATAAAGACAATATTTAGAGCGTAAGCTTACCATTTTTATGGCTTCGAGACATGTAAAAACAGTTGAAGACAGCCAATACTTATAAAAAAAGGAGTATAAAAATTCTTCAACCATGAAAACAATCAAAGTGACTGTGCAGCTATTATAGATGGTCTCTTCTTCGTACAACCATGGAACTGTCTTCTAGCTTCCTGCTACAACGTGGTGGTGTTTGAATCATATATCCGGTTGTAATAGAATAACGCTATACTTATTTCTCCCGAAAGCACATGTAAACCTTCAAAACATATAAAATTGTGATTGTTTTATAGGCTATCCCAGTTTATCACTAACGTCTGACACGTGGTTGGAAAACGAGAAGACGTCTGCCCAATGCTGCGTTAACTTTTCACGGCAAGCTACTTATACGCAATTTAGTTGGTGCATATCTGACTCCGGTTGTTTTAATAAGGCCAATATTACTGAAGAACAGATGAGCGCAGAAAAGTTAACAACTGTCTGTAGCAACTTACTTCTTGTCGCGGACGGCCAGTCGAATCTACCACCGAAAAGAGTTTAATATGTTCTGTTGAGAATGATCTAAACATATCTTCATTTACCAAAATCAAACTTTTGCGTAAGCCTCGAGTTCGTTTAGGACTCCAAAACTCCCATCATTACAGCACAGAAGAAATGAAACTAAGTAGAAAATATACTTCAATCATTATTATTGAATATTCAATTATTTATAGCGATGTAAAAATTTATCATACTTGTTATTAATTTGCTGAGTACGTACAGAGTCTTCATATGTGACGATAATGGACACCCGGGTACATTTCAACTCAAAATCATAAGCGATTTATGTGTTATTTTAAAGTTTTGTAAGTTATCATTTGGAGACATATGGAATCCAGCACAAATAGTATAACAAATATAATTTAGTAGTGGAATGTTTGCAGCGATAGAAAAACCAAATAGTTCTTGACGATACCCTGGTTATTTTTAGACTCGGCCTCTGTGACGGTAATTAGACCCTAATTACACTACAACTCGAGAACATGGAGTGTGGTCCAGACTGAAAGTGAGTTAAATCTAACATGTTTAGCAGAGGGGCTCCCTATTCCAACAGTCCAACTGGAAAGGAAGCGGGGAAAAAGTCGGTGGAAAATCTCCCAAACGGAACAGGAAAATGTTACTTCTGACGCAGACGATGTTACAAATGTTACGTTTGTCGGAATCATACCTGACCTTTCTGCAACTTACAGATGTACTGCTAATAGTATCGGATCTCCCTCCACGTCGGTTGAATTTATATTTGATCCATTGTGTAAGTTTTACAACTCTTTCTGAACAAATTTCCAGCTTTATGTAGTTTTCATTAGTCCATCTCATTAACACCTCATTACTTAACCTAAACAATTCTGTAAGCTGTGTTTTCAGACAAGCACCTACGTACTAGAACTTTCAATTGATTGCAATGTCATGATTTGTCCGTATCACACCTGTTACTTTCACTATTTGTAAAGCTCCCATGAGTGCGTTTGTAGTACTAAACACTTTATAAATTCAATTAGCTTAAATCAGTTATTTTGTTCCCTGTCAAATAAGTTATATTTTCTGTTTACATGCACAATCGTTCAACATCACCAGGATATCGATTAATTACGATTTAAATTGACACCTCAAATTTTGGATGATTACGCTTACAATCCTGTGAAAGAAAAAATATAGATAGCTGATAATTCAACACCATCCCAGGAATATACTAAGCTTCAGAACTTCTTGCTGCCTTGTGGATGGATATGTGGTGAGGAACGGTATCTTTTCACCACAAATGGGAGCCAATATATCCACAGTTACAAAATCAAGGAAAATACTTTTTGTGCATATTTTACTTATTAGACGTGACATCGATTGTTATAAGCACTTCGATTCTCCACTATACACTGGAAGACGGTAAAACATTTAACATTTCCTGCAAAATCAGAAGGGATCCATCTTCCACTGTGCAGCTTGAAAAAGCGGTTTACGGAAACCAGTGGGTTACACTGGAGATCCAGCCGATTGCAATTGTTCGCGATGACAGAACATCAACATCAACAAGGACGTTTCATTTTAACCAAAACACCGAAGATGCCAGAGGAAAATACAGATGCAGCGCTCACAACAAGACAGGCTCTCTGGCAAAGAGCGAGACGGTTTTCATCAAAACAGAACGTAGGAAAATTTTATTCTAAATTAAGGGAGCATTAACTACTAATGAACTTACAGATAAGTCCGTTTGAATACCATCCTGTTACACTCAATTACTTTTGTTATAAAATTGCATATAAAGCAAACGTCTTGGATGAAATCTGCTGTTGCTTTTTGCTTGATGATTTAATAAATACAATGATTTTGCATATTCCCAGTACAGCTGCAACTACATTTCAAATTGCAATTGTACCTATTAGCCTGGCTAAGATAACAAATACATTTTTTTCCAAAGCGCTAGACATTTTAGAAAAAAAGGGGGATCAGATGTAATAAATGTAATTGCATGCCGTTGCTAACCAATATTTATGGCTGTCTGAGCAGTACAATGCATTTTAGAGTGACGTAGTTTGTAGTTTTGTTGATGAGCAATTACTTCAGTAATAAGAACAATTGGTCTCAGACACGGAGGGGCTGGAATGAACATTACATAGTTAGCTACAGTACGTGTAAAAAATGCTTGAATGCAACCATCGAAATTTTGTAGCTCACATTTAGGTACTTACATTTGTTTAGTTCTCCTATGATTATTAAAGACTATAGATGCAAGAGTACTGCCGAACAAATAATATGTTTGTTTTTGTGTTAGATACAAGTGCTTTTGAAAGTAATTCGGCCGTTTTGATCTCGGCTGTAGTGGTACCTATTCTTCTGATAGCAGCATTCACGTACTTCTGTTTCACACGGAGTAAGTATTTTCAGGTCCACGTTTGAAAAAAAAAAACATTAGAAACATGAGGGATGTACATTTTAGCAATCACGCTGGAATTATTCTGCTAAAATAATTTTTTTCTTTTGTTCTACTAAGGTGTACCATGTTATAAACCACACCACCTAAGATAATTTTTTTCACTGCATGAAAATTTTTTGCTACAAAGGTTACAACAATGACACAGCCCAACGTGCTCCTTAATTATACTAAGTCTTGCACCTTAATACCGATAATATTAAAATTATGCAACTTGCACAGAAGTCGTGTTTTAAGTCCGTGTGTAATTGGAAGATGTAGGGCTGTAGGGAGTAAGTTTCATTCTTTGAAAGTAGTTTTCTGTCAGTTTAATTATTTATATACTTTTAAGCTGTCTTGCATGGCAAATCGCGATCAAGGCTATCCAGCCCTCGCCGTTTGCTGCAATTTTGTTGAGAAGTAAAACAGCTGGCAAATTTTATGAACGCAATTCATCAAAATACCTTAAATTAAAAGATACCACGTTGCATGCCTTGCGATTTCTCTTTTAACCGTAGAATAATGATTTTTCATGAAAAAGTGGTATACGTTTTGATTAGAGCTCTGCTTTTGTAACTTCATTTTGAAATATTTTATGTTACTCTTACAGGATCAACGAAGGGTAGCAAATCCAGGCAACTACATGGCGTCAATATCTTTGCCCTGAAATGCTCTTTATCTAGTTTAGTTAATGATGTCCCGGATCCTTGTGTAGTTTTACAGCCTCCCTGTTCACAACCAATCCTTCAATGTGGTATGGAACATAACGGTTGTCGCAGAAAGTAGAAAATAAGAAACTACTTTTACACAGAGTTGATAAAACAGTGACATCTGTGTCGTTTGTGTTGCTGTCTTGGAAGTGTATTATACTTCAATTAAAGCCACTCCCTGTTGTCAAACTGCCCCTTCGTTGGCACTGCTTGAGGCAGATTGATACGTTCTGGAAGAAGACCAAAAGATATCTGACATTGGGAAGAAAATATTCCATCAACATTCCATCCTACTCCCCTTTTCTAATGTTGTCATAATAGTAACGTAATGAATATGCCTATATTTCAGCAAGTTACTTCAAACATAATCTCATAGCTACAGGCAATAAACACAACGCCGCCTGATTAAAGGACTAGTGTCTAATACGTACATATTATTCAGAATTTAAAAGGTGTATATGATTTTTTTATGGCAGAAACGACATAAAAACCATTTTAGAGGTAAGTTTGAAGTCTTTTAATTGGCCTATCATTATAGTAATCCTTTGTCGAATTAAATTCCATTTTTCATTTTTTCTTGGAAGAATCACCCAGTTTTGAAGAGCAATATTTGCCAGAAAATGGTGGTTTGATAGAAATTAAGGAGGAAAATGTTCAATTTTCTCACCCTGGAGGCTCAACTTTCGAAAGATGGGTTGGAATTGTTTACAATAAAGAGTGGTTCGATGAAAAAGATATTATTTTAACAATCAAAGGTTAGTTATATGACTATAATTGTAACGAAGAACAATTGCCACGAAAATAAAAACTTTTGGCGCATTCCACTCTGATCTTTTGTTCACTTGTATTACTTGTTAAGTCATAATATATAACTTTGATCTGTAAATGAAGTAGTTGCATGGTGTAATATACTATTTATGAGTAGAAGTTAATTACTTATTATCAAGCTTATTCAAGGGAACCGTCTTCGTTTATCACTCTGCAGACAGGGATCTCAGAGCTCACGATATCTGGAACTGTTATCTTAATAAACTGTCACGTACTTCAGACCATCAAAATATTATCTCAACGCTTGGTTTTGTAGTACATTCAGGTTTGTGAGGGCTTAAAAAAAGTGTTGTCAATGGTAACCTGACTCAAAAGTCCTCGTCGCATTTAATAATATATCATTACATATTCATTTTTGCATCGGTTACAATCATCATTTTGAAATTAAAGTGACGTTAAAGTAAATGCAGTTGAAGAATGATGTTGACGCCTTCAAAATTGGACAAAATGGACCAGCTACCAAAATTATGTATTGTTTTACATTGTGTACATTGAACTGAAGAAAGAACATATTGCGTTCAGGAGTATTTGACTGAGGGAACAGTAAAGTCATTTCTGGAAGACAAGTTCAATCAAGACGGCTTGTATGGATATACGTTTCAGCCAATATCCCAGAGCGAATCTCTTTCAGAATGGATCTTATTGAAGGAATGAAATTTCTTAATTCTAATGCGGTATGCAAACTTTTTACTAAAAGTTTTACGATTGTCTTAGAAACGTGAGAGATCTTCTAAAGTAACTTCAAGATTTAAGAAGGAACAAAGTGGCCATACTTTAGGGGAAAAAATGAGTCAGTGATTTGAAAAATTACAAATTTTATTAGCTACAACAATAATTTTACCTTTATATTCTGAAAGCCTTAATGAAATATTAAATTTGGACGAATGTTCTTCATTTTCTACTGCATCTTTCCGAGTACACGATAAAATGGCTGACTGTTTTCTCATATCAAATTTGAAGGAATTTTTTCATGTTTTTCTTGTCCAGAACAAATCCTGTACGTGAGATTTCAAAATGGGGTACTCATTAATTTGTAGGTTAAAATGAAAAAAAAAATCTGTTTGTAAAAATTGCCCCGTGTTAAATCCAAATCCCATTAAACGCCCTTTTTGGTATTGATAAATTGAAATATTAGGAAAACAAAAAATGCAAGGAGGGAGCAAGAACCTCTTAAAATTTAAGTACAATTGTAATGAATACCCGAGAACAGAAGTACATCAAGCTTTCTACAATCGCTTCTTCCACACTTCGTGTTTTTTCTCTTGTTAATGTGAATTTTCATAAGTCTTCAGAGGTTTTCCATGTCAATTTTTCGATTTCAATTTCTGTGTTGATAATTCACCCAAATTTGTCTCTCATATGTACGTATAACTTGTTCTACCCCTGAAACTGTTTAAACAATTTGATGTTTGTAAGGGGAAGTTACACTTTTGAACCAAATTTTTAATATCTGATAGCTTTTCAACAAGAACTCCCTGTCATATAGTTGATTCCGGTCTCTTCGAGTTAGTGTAGATTATACATACATGATAAGGTTACAGGCATGGTCCTTGAAGAACGGGCTACTGAACAAACGAATATACCGTGACCAAAGTTTTTGATCACTTGCCGAAGGCAAAAGCAATCAGTGCAAACACGCTGACGATTGAGTGTGTGTATGAATGCATGTATGTGCGTTTATTACGCTTGGCTTGTAAACACAATATCTCAAGATACCAATGAAAGTTACTTCTCGTAGTTGATATATAGAATCATATTAAGACAGTGATTCTTATTGTTTTGGTGGTGGTCAAAGGTCATGTGAGGTCACCAGGGTTCAAAAACCGAAAATCATGTTAACAAGATATCTCTAGATAGGACGCATGGATGCTTTCATACTTGGAATGTGGATACTTTATAGTAAAAAAAAATAACCTTATTGATTGTGGAAAAGGTCAAAGGTTAAAGGTCGGAGGTGAAAACTAAATTCATAAAACTGCTTGGAAACACTACATCTCAAGATAACAGTGGACACTCTTCATAACCAAACTATAACTTCAACATATCGAGGGGAAGTTGGGAAGAACTCTATTGTTTTCAGTGGCGGTCAGAAGTCATTCGAGACCATCAGAGGTAAAAATCCTTGCAAAAACTAGATGATTTAAGACAGGGATGATGGATTCTTTTCATACTTGGTATATAGATGTATTACTTCAAGAGAGAGAAAGAGAGAGAGGACCTCATGAGTTTGGTGGAGGTCGAAGGTCATCTGAAGTCATCAGAGGTGAAACTACGAAAAGTTTGTAAACTTAATAGACAATGGGTGGTACCTCCAAATTGTGTCCTGGGTTTCGTTACCAATAAAACGGTGGGGCTGAATTTCTCAACCATAGTAAAGATAAAAGTAAGGAGAACAAAATTTATTTTTTTCACAAGCATGACTGATACACTAATAGTTCAAATTTAAATTACCCATTCACGTGAAAAGGATGATTTGACTATAATATGATTAGAAATACTTTATGCTTAAAGACATCTTGACAACGAAGTGGATTAGTTCGTGGTTTCTCACACAGACGATCCGGAATCGAATCTCTTTTAATTTTTTGTCATTCAATTTTTGGTGAAGGTCAAAAGTCATGTGAGGTCGGTATGAGTCAAATTTTGAAAACATCGTTAAAAGTGATGTAGTCAAGAAGTATAAATTTGAGAGATGAAACTCAGTGTAACCAAGCACTCCTTACGGCCAGGAATCACTAAGTCTTGGGCTTTCTAGTTGTTCCCGTTTTTAATGTCTACACCCTTCTTTGCCAATGGTTTTCAAACTTCACCCACTTTCAAAAACTAATCAAGCTTCAGTGTAGAGGGTAGGCAATGCAAAGACTGTCTATTACAAACATTGCTGTCAAAGGGCGTAGTTGTGTCTTTCTATAAAACCAGTTGTCCTCATTAACCATCTGTAGAAACTAAGAACCAGTGTAACGCAAGAAAATTTGTGAAACATCCCAAAGCTCTATGAAAGTCCCTGAACAGCCCTAACTAAAAGCTAGTTTTCTCCCATTCCAATAAGTCTCTGTTCTTTCAGTTATTTTCTTTTTAACTCATTGAGGTTTTGGGGCCAAAAATTTAACTGGAATATATTTTAAACTCTGCTACTTTCTAAGGTGAAGATAGTTTTTCGATTGTTGTCTAAAGGGGTGAAATTTTGTCTACTGGTCCCTTCTAACATCAAATGACTCTTTCGTCATTCCTTTATCAATCGATTGCCGTGGTTTTGTCTTTGCGATTTTTTTTCATGTGAAAGACTTTAGGTACATTACCATGCATGTTTTGTATCTAACAAAGATAGGAAAACAGATTGCTGTGGCCGTTTTATGAAGAAACTTTTTGTGAGTGGAGTGTGCAACCTACAAGTTATCAAATTAAAATACTACTCGAAAGTTGGAACTTTTTCGGTAATAGGTTACCGTATGTCCTTTGAATTTTCTTTTAGAGGATTAACTTATCAACTAGTTACTCTTGTTTGTAAACTTGAGGAGGGCCTACACAAAAGTTTCAGTCTCACACAATAAACACCAGTGTGGATTAGTGAGCACTGATGCAGTCTGTAGAGTGACTTGCAAGCAAAGAAGCAAGGCAATGGTGTGAAACAGGAAGTCAGGTTAGGAGTTGTGATACAGCACTTTTTGCGGGAAAAGTGAGGTATCAGGTCAGCGTTTTGGTATGGATAAAATTTTCGGAATGATTTATTTGTAGAGCCAAAGAGAAATAACCTAGATTGCACGTTCCTTACAGAATCTCAAGTCGCTAGTTAAGAAAACCATCTAAGTTGAAAAGCCTTCATTTTAATCAGAAACAGCGTTTAACATGAATAGGCAACAGCTGGACATCGCCACGATTTAAGGTGTCATTTACAACTTTGTGGCAGTAAAGTTATAACTCTCGTCGGAGGATATGTTACCGCACGGTGTGTGATGATTGCGCAGCAAGTATCAGTTTAGATAAGCGCGTGAAACCTTTAATATGGGCAAAGTATTAAAACAAATATGAAAATTGTTGAGAAAAATTAGGATATTGTCTAAAGAAGGCATCGATATAAATCATAAAGAAACGTCAGCTGTAAACAGACTGCCAGGCAAGAGGAAAATGAGTTCTTTGAATAGGATCATCTTGAAATGTCCTCCTTTAATGCCTGGTTATGATTTAAATTTTGAAGATAGAAGACTGATAGTAACACTTTGTGTTAAGGTAAGCCAAAAAATTATTATTAAATTTAATTTACAGCGATCGGGGTGGTATTTAAAAACAAATGTTTTAAAGATTGAACCTTCCACTGCATTATTTTCGTTTGTCTTAGAAAAGTGATTGGAGTAGCCGAAATGTATCTAAAAAACCTCAATGCATCAGAAATGTCTTAATGCATCAAGTTGTAGGCCATGTACAATAGGAGAGGCTCAAGAACCATTGCGAAAACTGGCAAAGGAAGTGTACATGGAGCTCTCCATGATGAATATGTTACTCGCAAATGGCGAGTTGGCGTGCGGTTTTGTCAAGGCCTGGTCGATCTCAATATCGGTTCAAACGAGACTCTTGCTTTTCATTCTTTTCAGAGCTTGTGCACCTACTTCAGAGTTTTGATGGGCTTAGGTCTTTGCTTTAATATTTTTTGCTCTAACAAGCACTTTAACTTAATAAAACACCTCTGAATTACACCCAAAATGTGTTTTTGCATACTTGCTATCTTTGCATTATATTTAAATTGCACCTATCAGTTCTTTCTCATTTCAAGCAAATTGTTTTCATGAACTATGATAAATCTTCTTTGCAACCGAAGGGTACCTCAGTGTGGCTACATCTACTAAAATTGAAACTACAATTGTATGTATCAAAAACAAAGCACGAAACTACTCAGTTGTATACAAAGGGTAATGCGAACACAAAGATTGTAAGCAGGAATCCTTGTCAGAACAGCTCGACAATGTGCAACCCTGACAGAGATAATTCTCCCTGCAACATCCTTTGCTTCGAAAGGTTTTTAAGGTCCTTGTTAAAAAGACATCTTGGAAGGATCAGTTGAGTTTGACGGATCAAGCTATCGAAGATTTATATGAGATGTCAAAGCGCCGCTTTGAGCACCTGAACCACAAACCGATGGTCCCCCGACCAGCCGATGGAAATTCAGAAGTTTTCCACTGGATAGGGAGCTTTGTTATTAGAGAAAAAGGCAGCAATTTTTGGAACGCGAGGAGCAACAGGTACTAAAGCTATCGCTAGCTGTGCGCTATTTACATAGGCCTTCTCTATTTTCTCTCGCTGATAAAAAAAACGTCTCTTGCTAAAGTGCGGGACAATATCATCACCGTGGCTAATGTTGACCTATGGAAGGTCTAGTTCAAACCTCATGGGACATTGCGACGACAATGCTTGGACTTGCTATCCAGTGGCGTAGCTAGTCTGACTTTTTTCCGGGGAGGGGCAAACACCCACATTTTCCGATTTTTTTTAAAAGTGTGAGCATTACTGCATTAGGGAACGTTCTGCACTCTGCAATGTAGGTTGCCAATATACGACGTACACGTAACACATACGAGACAAATGTTTTCCTAAATAATGAAAACATAATCAACACCGTATTGTACATAAGAATCAGGGGTGGCACCAGGATTCAACCGACTGGGGACCAGACTCCCCGACGGGGCCAGTCACCCGAAGCCCCGACGAACCGATGCGGCCGAAGGTCACCCGACCTTCGACTAACCTTGGTTGGTTTAGGGGGATTTAAATAAAACCTGTGTACTATATCATACCATTGTGAAATTAAATTTTTTGGAGGTAAGCCTACATCCAAAAGAATTTGTACTTATTTTGAGCTTTTATAGGTCAATCTTCCTGCCAGTTGGGTCCTATCAGGCATAACTCACATTTTACCTCCCTCCTCGGTTCACTAGCCGTGCCGAACGACTGACACAAGAGAACATAAACTAGTATTAGCGAAATGAGAATAAGTTCCCGACATTTACATAAATATATGTATTCTACTTGTCGGAAGGTCGGGTGTTCGAATCATACAAAAGACTTTAAAAATGAAACCTATTGCCATTGTGCTTGGTGCTCAGCATAAGCAATGGAGTAGGGAAAACAAGCCAGTGAGCCACAACTGGAAAAAAGGCCGTGGCCGCCCGACTTAAACCAATTTGGTTAAAAACTGAGCCGTAAAACATTTAATTAACTAACTATTAAGTTTCTTGAAAAGATGGAAAGGATTTGTACCATATTTAGCTATAAATAACGGATTGGAACTGAGGAAGAGTGGGCAAAGCGTACCGAAAATTTTGGGTCTTAACCCAGAAATGACCCTTTTGAAAGCTCAAATAAGTAAACTGACCATGGGTGATGACAGAAATTTCCCGATAAGGGGGGGGGGTGCAGGGCATGCCAGCCACTCCAAGTATCGAAAGCCCATATGTCGAGTGGGTTTGGAGAAGGGAATACGAAGGAGCTGCAACTATTCCATGCCACTGCAAGGCATATTTTGCATTATTTTCACTTAATACTTCAAGAGTCGAGTTGCGCACTGATAGTATTTTTTGAATCTGAATCGAGAAATTGCAAAGCGCGCCAAGCGCGCGAAAATTTTTGTATGGTTACACAAAAATGTTTGTTATCATAGAGAATAACAAGAAAAAAGAAAAACTGTCGGGGCTGTAGACCGTATCTGTGATAACATTTATGGTATCGAAAGTACCTGGACTACCCGATGAGACAGGCGAACTTTGCTCCGTGATTCTCTCTCCTGACCATACCGCATGACACAGGAGAACAGCTACTAGGCTTTTGAGATACGGGATGAAATTTACGACCTCCACATGAACTGTGTACTCTGCCTACATATACTTGGTAAGATGGACATGACTTGTCGCATGGACCTATTGAAGAGATAGGACTGGTTCTACAGCGCGCGTAGCTCGCTGAAACCACCGTTACGAATACAACCAAAGGTGATGGACACAATAAAACAGCAGCAAGCAACAGCAACGTTTACCACACTTCGTTGGCTGACCTCAGTTTGGGTTCGAATCTAGACGAGACGTCAATAGCGCCACTAACATCCAACAAAAAGAAATGGGCATGTGAGCTCAAACCAGAGCCACTGAAAAATGTCAGACTGCGACTCATGACCTGTTGGTCTTTGGGGCAGTCATCTGAAACAAATGACTTGGTCTCAGCGAACTTTTCCAAAGTCCCCCTCTTATCTCAGGCGAAGACCTAAGGGGCTCAGTCTGCAAGTGTATAGGGTGTACTGAGTTGGGAGCCTTTAACCTTGCAAGTATAGTATCGGCAAATTATTAGTCGTCTTCATGAATTTTGTAATTTTAGGGGTGCTAAATGCTTCCCTCAGGACAAGGCTAAATATTGCAGAATGTGGTGTATGGCGAATGACCCGTCTCCCAAACCTCGTGATATTTTACGCAGTACTGCAACATACATCACTGCTTTGTATGTACCAATGCCCATGTTATACAATACGATAGATTACATAAAAAGTCACGTACTACTAGATGACTCTCCAAACATTTGTCAAGCTTTTTAATTTTTGAACGAAAAGTAAGTTTATAACGGCATCGAATAAAAATAATAACTTTGTTAGCTTTTGCGATTATGGAAGACCCCCAAGCTTCCGCAAAAGGAGTCATTTGCAAGGAACTTGGCCCTGTGAACGTATAATTCTTAGTAAAATTTAGATCCCTGGCACTGAGGTCAAAACAATCACAATCAATTTTTCGGAACAAAAAAAAAAAGAAAAAGAAAAAAGAAACACCTGCTCTGAAAGGGTTTTTCAGTACCAAAGCCACTAGCATATAACTTGCCCGGGATCCAGTCAGTTGTTTTTCGAACGTACAAAGACTGTGGCCTATCACTTAGAAACAGTCATCTTTATTGCTTGGTGTATTTTGATCACGTATTATATGAAACACTGACTGACAAATGCATGATTGGCAACATTGGTTTTCAGTTAACCCCGTTTATCATGCTTTTTCACGGTATGCTCTACTGACCTGTTATCTTAAAACAAACGTACATTACAGATGGAAGAGCCTAACGCCAGACTTATGTTTACAGAAGATAACACTTTATCACAAGCATCACTACAAGACCACTAAAACACTAGATGTAAGATAGAATACAACATTATACTCACCGATAGAACGCAAGATGGTCAGACGTCATGAATCTGCTGCTAAGGAGGGTAACATGTTATGACAAGCGTGGCGTTGTTCCAACAAGATTACTGCTTAATGTAAATATGTATTGTAGATAAACAACTAAAAGTGTGGTTAAAGGATAAACACTTCACTTGAAATGCCAAGTAGGAGAAAAGCAGACAAAACGATGACTGCAAAAACCACTAGACTACACCCAACATAGTAGGCAGATTCTTAACTCTTAAGTTATTGTGCATGCTATTTAGAAAGTTAATCGATGTCCTACTATTCGAGCCATGATCAAGGGATACCACAGGGCATTTCCAGCGACTAATCGGGGAGTAACCACATGAAGCTTGGGAAAGCTAATAAACGTTGATACCATTGTAACAGGTCAGGGACTGACTGAAAAGGTTCTAGAAACAACTTTCTTTAATGACGCACATATGTTGTGGGGACTTTCAGTTTAAGAAAATGGATAGGAGCGTGTTATATATTGTTTTCCACGTTGTTTTACATTCCAATCTGTGTTTTAATAAGGGGACCTGATTGAACATTTCAGACTTTTAGCCTGTGAAACGAAAGCGATTTTTCTAGAGAGTCGTGGATGCAATGAAAGTGCATTGAATGAACGCTTCCGAACCATACGGCAGAAATCAGCTGCTTATCAGACTTATGAGAGGTAATATCCATTGGTTACCTGTCTGTTTGCAATAGTGACTGTTACCTCGCTGTTGAAAGCTATTATGTCATTGCTAACTACTTGTTGAAGGCGGTACGTTACATCTGATCACACCGCTGTTGAAAACTGAAAGTTAACTTCAAAAATGAAAAGAACCCAGACTTGCATGACTTTAAATAAAGAGATGTGACGTACGTAATGTATAATTATGTTCGTACGCCCTTAAAGTAAGGCTCACAATTTGACGATGTAGGGAAAATTCCAGACTTGATTGTCTGTCTACAAGATAGTGCATAGGCATTGGTTAATAAATGGATTTGTCGAAGAAGTATTGATGTAGCATTACATCTTACCTAACAAAACGTACGCTTTGTTCACCTATCATGTGAGAAACATCCAAACGGTAACCAATCTGGGCAAATCTTCAATCAGTCGTGTTCATGTGAAAATGCTTTAGGTACAACATTGTCCAAAAAAAAAAAAAAAAAAAAAAACGGTTTGAAAACGTATTATATCGAAAAGCCATCCTTTCTACTCTGAGCATTGTTCCGCAGCTAAAACAAAACCAAATAAAATGTTTAAGTGTTAACATTATTTGTGAAAAAGATGATACCTTAAAAGGATACAGATTTAACTAATAGGCTAATTCGACCAAAGAGCTCATTTACCAGCTGACTAATTCCTCAAATGGCTAAAGTGTGTGAATGTGCTTTGCACCGGCTGAAGTGCTAGAACGTCTTATAATTCTCTTTATTTCCGCGTAACGTCAGAGAGCTGTTGTTCAGTTTTGAATGGAAACCGAAGAGCACATTCTTGAATCGGAGCTAAATGTAAGCCTATTCGTCACACATATGCAAAAAATACGCCAGCAAACTTATCTTTGAGGTTAGTTGATCATAGACTTAATGTATTTTACGATTCCAATAACAAATGAAAGAGAACACACAGTTTCAAAATTGCTTGTCGTTAGATTCTGGCTCCAGACTATTCATTCGGTATGATGCCGTCCAACTTACGCTGAGGCTAAGTGCTTGATTCCGCGGATATAAGAGTGACGTCGGCCGACAGAAAGATGGGAGATTATGAAAAAATGATAAATATGTAAACATTTACTTTGTTTTAGCATAGGAAAGTACAGTTAACAGTTAAACAAGTTGTACTACTTGTAAAGTGACCAAATGTATTTTCACTAAAATTGTATCTCCTTCAAAAATAAATGAGTCCACATAGCGTCCACAGCTCTTCACGTAGCGCTGTGTGTTTTAAGGCTAAGCAGTCAATAATGCATACATCTACCGCGCAATGAATACCGAGCAAGTCGTTTTGGGAATTTATATTCCATCATGTTGCTATAATGGTGAGGTCTTAAAAAGAACAGCCTTTTGAACAAAGCACGTTCATCAAGCTCGTATAACCTGAAATGAACTATTTGCTCTAAAATGAAAGAGAAATATTGCGTTGGTTGTTTAACACAGAACGTTCATATTTTAAAAATCAATATTTATAGATACAGAATGACAGATAATTCGAAATAGGGCAGTAGAGTGGCTTTTTTCATGAAACAAGGTTCACACAGGAAGGAAATTGTTTAGTTGTTGCTCAAGAATAATTTGTTGGCACAAACGTTCAAATGATGCAACTTTCATAGCTCCTGTTCAAGGGAAGCGAAATCTTGATAAACGCGGATCGGAGAGTGTTTTATCTCAGCTTGGGGTTCACTTATTGATAGTGGTCTAATGGTCGGGAGGTAATTTCTCGTGGTGTAGTGCTTGCATCTGCTGACTCCAATTTGCTCTGCTACGTTCAATGGGTAGTTTTACATATTAAAATAACATAACATTAAGTAGGAAAAATTGGTCATAAATTTAAAAGAAAAACAAAATAGAGGTTGTTAAAGTGTTGTGATGATGTCATATATGATCTCTCAAGTTCACTTAATGTAGAAATTGTCACAACTTTATCTGAAGATATCTTGAGAACCACATAACAATGATATTTATTTGATATCATCTCCATTGAATTAGGGATTCAAGGGACAAGGACGCAACGTGGGGACACGATTAACACAATTTTGGAAGATTTTGGACGATGTATTTTCGTCTTCCATTTTCGTCACCTTTTAGACGTAATTTTGGTGGGAAAAATGGTTGCTTTTGGACGATTTTTCAAGGTCACTAAGAATGGAACACTTTATTGCGTAATCGGTTGACCTTACAACGTTAAAATAGGGATTTGGTGCAGCAGTTACTGCTGCTTAAAGCTCAAGGAAAAACTTAATTGTATCTTCCAAAACACGAATGAACCTTGAAAGTTTACAACTTTGCTCGTTAATTAGATCTTGTTTTACAATGGCATAGTCAACGGAGAGATACTGGAATGTATAATTGCCCTTGACAACTTTTAATGGTAGGACGATTTTGGAAGAGTTTGGACAAAACCGTCCAAAAGCAGTTATTTTTCGTTCCATTTTCCCTGGAAGCATGTGTGATGCACCGACTTGTTGAATGATGAAACAGCGTTCTTCTGGGAAATCTGATATAGTAAAAAAGGACAACGCGGAAGACGAGCAAAATTTATCAATGGACGCGTAAAAAGATTTATACGCCAGCCCTCCACAACACCAATATACCGACTGTGATCAAAAGGAGCGGTGCCTATTGAGGATAAAATGCATGGTTTGATTTTAACGGGTCTAAAAAAGAAAAAAAATCTATTTGTGTATTCTTTTTCTTGCTACCAACATTAAAGAGAGAAGCATGCTACTTAAATGAGAAGGATATTCCAGTATAGTAAAACGAAAACGAGAAAACCAAAAAGACTGATAAAGTGTCGTCTACGCATACAGTTTGGCAACGCAGTAAGAAAGTATAAAACATTTAGCAGTGTGAATTCCAACTCTTTAAGAAAACATCTTGAGCTCCAAATGCTCGAAAA
>WURT03552605.1:21444-31886 GCA_009936505.3 Holothuria glaberrima | reverse complement strand
GCCTTGTTGTAGTAGCCACCTGTGAACAACCTTTAAATAAGCTTTCCAGTTTAATTCACTGGATGACAAAAAAATGAATTAATGACGGTTTGACGAAGGGATTTCTGTTCACGGTGGGGTGTTTAAGAGGAATCTGTACGGGGACGGTGTCACCGTTAAGGTTAGAAGTCAACCAAGGTAACCCTCAGCAGTTCAAGTCTCAACAGCTCACCAGTTAATCGTCTGTTTAAGTACCTTTGATAGCTTGCACCCGGACGGATCCGTCCTTTGTTAGCTTGTGCAGATGACGTACAGGGGGAGGGATTTACGGAGATCGCTTCAGATGACTTAAATGAAAAAAAGGGTTATTTTGCAAATTTTTGAACTGAATACATTTTGAAAAAAAAAAAACTAGGACAGAATGTAGTGAACTCCAATTTTGGTTGAGTGTACACGAAGGGCGTGTTTTTAGATGGAGTGCTGACAACTCCTTCCTTTTGAGAGATTTGGTTTAAATAAGGTCACTTAGTTGTTAAATAGTGGCAACGTACAATTAATTCTATGCTTTGAAATTCTTATGACTGAGAAGCACTTTGGTTGTGTGGTAACAAAAAAAAAACTTTAAACGATGAAAACAGGCTACAAATGTTACCGTATATATCTAGAAATGTTACCGTGTATGCTACTCATGATTTACGTTTTCTCTAAGATCTCTACTGATAAGTGGTCTCTGCAGAGGTTTGAGATGTGCCTCTTTCTGCTTGGAGAGTATTTGGGTCAGAATAATGCATCATTGCACCTACAATGGTCGAAAATTATGATTTTCGAAACATGACGAGTGCGGTCTAAGTGAGCCGTAAACTTGCATTTCAATCATTTCAATAACAAACCTTGGCTGCAGACTGCACGGAGACTCTTTAAATTCTGTACAAAATATATCCACCAATAAGACAATAAGAGGGGGAGTATTCTGTTTGTGAATTCGTAAAAGTTTTCAAGTTTTATTAAATAAGTTTTCCCTGCGTTACCCTCGTAGTGCTGGAGATCCCCATCCGGGTATTACAGTTGTGTACAATAAGAGCTGGACTAGGCAATCATGACCGTAACATCAAGAGTTTTGAAATCTATGAGCCTGTTCTCTTGAAAGGAACAAGATGTTTTACGTAAGTTTTTTTAAAGAAAACCTCCATAGGCTACGACTCAGTTAACAGGTTAACAACTGACGTGTTTTTGTCCAATTCCTCGGAAGCTATGCAAGGGCACACTGCTGCTAAGGGGAGGATGAAGTTGCAGAAGATCTGAACTTACACTGACACTCTGTAATTCAACGATCGTGGCAACAATCTTGGTTTTCAACAAATTGTTGCCGAATGTTCTCACGAATATGGTCTTAAACTCGATGTGGCTCTATCGCCCACTAATAACGAAATTATCAACAAAGTTCAAAACCTTGATCTTATATCTGATCAAAATCTTGTTGTCTGCAATCTTAGTGTAGCCAAACCACCTCATTTTGCTTAAGCATTGCATGAAGGAAATTCCGATCAATTGATGTAATTATTTTTAAGAATGATATATCCTCATGTAAAGTTTTACATCTTAAATTTCAGCAGTGCAGCTGCCATTTTTGACCGTACGTCTTAATTCATCGTTTGTAATATGTAGTGGGTATGGATGAAACTCCTCTTTCCTGGTTCATATTATACTTGTTTGGATTTTAAAGTGTTCTAAAGATTGGAAGCTTTCCCATATCCAAAAATTACTTTATCTTGTCCCGTAAGGATGAGTTGTAGATCCCTTACTATTTGCTATTTACATTTTGCCGCTTGAAAAGCTTGTTCGTGAGTATGAACTTTATCTCTATTTTTACTCGTACGACACGCACATGTTTGTTCCAGTTTCTCCTATATCTGAGGAGGGCTTTCCGCATGTTTCAAATCTTAAGACTGTATACAATGTAAACCTTTGAAGACCTAAAATTTTCTAAAACTCTGTGCTGATAATACCGTGATTATGGTGATTGGCTTTCCAGATCAACGCGCTAAGTTCAGACTTCCCTCAACGACCGTTACGCGGTTCCTAATAGAGCAGACCTTTTAAGAAACATTAGGTCATGTTCGATTATGTATGGGCAGGTCTTAATTATTATCAGATCCTCCAACTACCCTCTCACGAATATTAGCCGAGTCCATAACATACATAATACTGAGGCATTCAAGTTAGAAAAGAGCGGTCCATAAATTAAAGGAGTTAAAATTCCTAATATATCTCATGAATAAACCTTCTTCGAATACTTCGGTTTGCAAGATATTTAGAGATGCACATTCAGACTTTGGACATTATTAAAACCTCCGGAATTTTATGGTTTCACTGTATTATGCGGAGCGAGCCATTGCTATCAATAGGCAGGTTCGTCATACCTCACGAACACCCTTATACACAGGACTGCATTTTGCTTGGAAGGGATTTAAAACCAGTTTGTTTTTTTTTTTAAATCTTTAGGAAAAATTGAAAGCAAAGTCTTAAGATTTATCACAGTATTAATGGTTTAACTTTAACCTTAATACTACGCTTCTTACAGAAGGTAATAAAGAAAAAATTTAAATTTATCATTTGAAAAATTTGATTAGACATTAGTTTGGGTAGATTAGAGGTGTGACAACAATTTATGATATAATGAATCTGTGTATACAATCTTCACCTTATGTTAAAATCAAGCACTTAACCTAGCCGGAGAATACTGAATCATTCCTTCATTTTCAATATAAAATAACAAAGTCAAGCTCAGAGAAGAAAAGGCCTACCACTAACTAGTTTTTTTTTTCATATATGTTGGTAAAGGTAGATCAGTTGCTATTCTGCCAATGACTCAGTCAGACTTATTATCAAAGCAAGCTCTTTTACCGACACATAGACCATTATGTACCAAACCACCGCTTTAAAGGTTTGATTTTGGCATATCAATATATTTCAACATTAAAAAATAGGATTTTACTGTCGTGTTGTTCCTAACTTTCTTTTGTTACTCGTCATAAAGTATTGACGAAACATCGCATACGTTGCAGTGTTTGTTTAATAATAGATTTTAATAACTCTTACACATCATCCAGATATCTCCTAATGACCTTTATTAAACTATATGTTTGGCATTGGCATGTTTGTTTCTGTTCAAATAAGTTATTATTCAAACTTTCTAATTTCCACTTAAACAGTTTTTTCACAAGTGGTATCCACATTTTGGTATCGACCTCGGCTTCTCTAACCAAGAATCGGAATCTTCAGAAGAGTCGTTGGTAAGTGAATTGGATATTGATGAGGTTAACATTGATTTCTTCAAGGTACGGTCCATGTAGTACGAAATCTACCTCAGCAGTCATTCGTATCTCAGATTTGTATAAAGGAATAATTGAACGACAAAAATAGAGAGAAAAAATGGTTAAAATAATTTCCCAATACTGTTAATGTTGTAAAACTCCCCCAACATAAAACCTGCATCGTATGCTACTAAATACATTTCAAGTGTATCACAGAGTTAAGACGTTATGTCCAATGAGGTTCATAAAACTTTTAGTATAATGTAAATTTTGCGCTGATATGGGAGTTATGGTTAAAGTGAACTAACATTCAAGCTTCCTACTATTCCCTTCAACTTGGTAGCAATCCTTTAACTACCAATCTCGAATTCTCCATCTAGGAATTGGAAGAGTCAGCGGAATCGTCCATGAGCAAGCTGGATATCTATGAGGTAAATATTGATAATAAACACATAAGTACAACTTAATTGAAAACATTTTTAAACAACTGTTTGTAAAGATTGTTACATGTTTAAATCATACTAAAATTTAGTTTAGAAAGGTTATCTTATTGTGCGGCTAAATTCGTAGGCACCCAGAATATTTGCCGAAAATGGATATTCTAACTTTTCTACCAGATGCCTTTTTCGGCCCTTTGACTTAAAAAGCATTATCAGCTTGGATGACATTACTGGCTTACCAAATTTTGATGCTAGAAGGGAACAGAGTTTAGTTTTATTATTAACACTAACCTTAGTCATGACATTTCCTTACAAATGTGCAATTCTGTTTCAATTGCTTTGTCAAAAGTATTATACCATATACAGTACATTAATTCATTAAGAGGATTAACGGATGTTTACACTATTTACGAAAAGTAAGCAACATTTTCTATCACCAGCTGTTCACTTTAAAAAATGTCTAGTACTACCTGTATTTGAGTCGCAACTCATAATTTGGGATACAACACGTAATTCTTAGAGAACCCACGTGATACTCATGCTTACCGGCAGAGCTATTTAGTAGCTACTGCCCCAACCAATCCTAATTTTATGGTGATCTTTCACCACCTTTCATAATTAAAAACGAAAACTTCTTATTCAACTATCGTTTTTTAAATCAACGGGCTACAGGAAAATCATTTTATTAAAATAGATGCAACAAAAAAATATGAACTTACTTTCAAATTGCATTTTTAAAAATCAGCAGCTTTTTATAATGAATTTCCACTTTAACTATCTCGACTTCTCCAACTAGGAATCAGAAGGGCCAGAAGAATCGTCGATAATTGAATCAGATGCTGATGAGGTAATCATTGATAAGCAAAATAGATGTACAACCTTACTTAAAATAATAAAATGGACATAGGCTTATTTTGTCTTAAAGTCATACGTTTTTCAGAACAGGAATGTCGTGTAGCAAAAAATTATTTCGGGTACCTAGAATTAATGATGAAAAAGGAAGTCCTTAAAAATTTGAACAACATCCAGCTTCGACCCTTTTTAAGTAAATGGGACTACTGGGGTTGTAGTTTACAAACGTTATCCTCTAGCAGGGAGAGTGGTTAAGAACCAAAATTGCATTTCACTTCCCAAAGTTCTGAAGTTTCGTTACAATGCAAACCTACGCTACTTGCTTTGCGAAAATGAAATTGTCAAACATAAAATTCGGTCGCTTACAGGATCGACGGATGCTTGCACTATTAATGAAATGCAAGTAACAATTTTTGCATAAACTCTGTTCACTATCTTTTCTAAAGAATTCTATAATTTGAGAAAAATACAAAACAATATCTTTAGAGAATGTACTTTGTACCCAAGTGCAGTTGTTAATACGTTGTCCTGGGTATTAATCGTACTCATTGTGACATTTTCACCCTCTTTATTTCCAAAATAGTCTTTGTTTGTGATAAAAGCAAAACACCTTTTCATTCAGCAGCCTCAAGAAAAGAACTGCGCAGAAACTCCGTTCACCGTTTTCGCTTTTAAGCACATGTATGAAAAATTACTAATAAAATTTAAACAGGGTGAAAATTTTGGTGAATCAAGTGCTCTCATAAAATGTGACATTGAAGGTATCATATACCAACTTCATGTCAACTAAATATAGAAATAGTTCTTTCTGCAAAGTAGTTCCTTGTTCCCAGCTTCCTTAACCTTAAATGATGCAATTTATAAGTTTCTAAACGATATACATCAAAATTACCAGCGTCGAGAGCCTTTATGTTTTATACTAATCATACCTTTACAGCTATTCTTAACACGGATGTGTACAGCGGAATTCTCTGAAAACAAAATAAATTCTTTAATCCGGTAAATTTCTGCAATATCTTTAGTCGTATGAAGGCTCTTCTGTGGCTCCTTCGCAATTACACTTTCACTAGGTTAATATTATTTCCAGAGTATCATGGAAGAGAGAAAGGGGAAAAGGGAGAAAGGGGATATGGCACATCAATGCAGAATGGAATATCAGGGAATGGGTTCAATATGGTGCAATATGCCATTTAAAATCTGTCTTCCACTTCTCTGCATTCTTTATATTCTTTTAGCAGAGATTGGTTTTTTTCCGAGGGGGTAAGGCTGGGCTCTCATACTCCGTGGCTACGAGTCTTACCCCAATTAAAAACAAGGGTTTATTTCGGATGAAGCATGAAATGTGTGCATGGTATTAAAAAAAACATTGGGATGTCTCCATTTCCCCAAATTTTTGACGCCCATAATTACGACCTGCATATTATGCTGAATAAGTATGGGTGCAAAATCTTAAGGTAACATTCCCCATAAAAACATTGAATCACACGGAGATGCTGTTTATCCATCATTTCTTCTTTATTTCCAATTGAAACATGCTCTTTTTGTTTCGCAGGCGGAGGATTCGTTTGACAGCGAAGAAAGTAACATGGCCAGTTCGCAGGAGGACTTTAGCTTGTCTTTGTCTTTAGAAGGAGAAGTTGAGGTTACCTTCAGTTCCGAAGACTAAGGTTCTTCCAATTTTGATACATCAGAGTCTTTTAACGGTTACATTAAAAATTGAACGATGGAATCGAACAACGATTGAAGGAGGGTAATCACTACATGACCACATATTTCCTCGAACTGCTGGAGTATCTGACTTCGAAGATATTTTACGAAAGAGAAGCGATTAAATACTGCATGCTTTTTATACTCGAAAAAATTCAGTTTTGATGAGAAAGGTGGTGAGTTAATAACATAAACATATCATTGGGTTGTTTTTGTCTTTTTGTTGCCCATTATATACCTTGGCTTGAATATTCCCAATGATTTATTGATTTAAAATTCCTATTTGTTGTCATATCATTTACTTTGGTTCGAATATTTCCGATGACTTGTCTATTTAACCATTCTACTTCGGGTTTCATCTAAATTCTTGACAAAAGATAAGGCCGATGTGATTAAAAAGTTAAATGTATCACATCTACGGCGTTTCTTTGTTTCTTCTTTGGGCTTCAAGGAAACTCCTGCTCATGCACTTGTCGATGTTGTAAATGAACAGTGAGATTTGATGTTAAACTGGCCAAATTACATGTATGTGAATCTTCAGCAAATTTTTTTTTTGACGTTTAATTTTTCACTGTTTTCAACAGCAGTTTCACTAAGATGACATTTGAAACCACAATCTATCCTGGACCCAGGTCATTTTTAGCTCTTTTCACAAGGGGTGTAGCCGTGATTTCTCCATGCGGTGGTGCATGCTGGCACGATCACACACCCACAGGACCACATCTGACTGCTGCAACCACTGCTAAGTCGAAAAGTTTGCAATAGTCGATCAACGGACTCTGAAGCCTTTACTTCGGGCTTCTCATCCGCAACAGCCCATGGAAAACACCCCAGGAAAGCTTCCCCGTAGCCGTGGGAGATGCAGCACTTGCCAAGTAGTTGGCAAGAACACCCTCTTCAACATTTTCGTCCTGATGATAACATATTCACTGATAACCAGAAGTTTACCTGTAAGTCCACGAATATGGTTTTACATTCTAGTTTGTGGACGTTACAACTCACTGTAACCTTCAAGGTTATCTGGTAGCCACATATTTCAATCTTTTATTACCATGCTCGATACAGGACTTGGCCGTAACCGCAGCCATAGTGTGCCGAGATGGACGTTCTAAATTTTAGTGTGTGTTTTCCCTACTTCTACCTCGTTGTTGTTCAATTGCATTTTGCCACGGAGGTTTTTTACCAGTGGAATTTTCCCTAACGTTTGCTAACTCCTTAGTCCTCTTTCGACAAATTCACACTATAAAAATGTCTTATATGACTGTACATTTACAGAAGCAAAAATAAAAAAGTACAAAAGGAAACGGATTGAGTGCTGTCAATTTTTTGAAACAAGTTAACGGCACTTCTTCTGTTTTCTTTTTACAGTGCATTATGCTACGTTCAATCTTTATATATATATATATATAAATATATATATATATACATATATATATATATTTGTGTGTAACGCTGGATCGACCTGTAAGGCTGCCCCCTGTGAGCAAGGGGTTGTAGAATATACCCAGGTTATTCCCAGCCTGTCGTTAGAGGAGACTTAAGCGAAGGACTAGCACCGTATTTGATCTGTATTTGAAACCGAACTTGAACTTCAGCCGTATTTGAAAACCTATTTGAACTTTATTTTTTTTATATCTAGTTGGCACTGTATAACACGTTCGTGTTGGTGTGTCTTTAAATTTCATCTTACTAAAGTGAGGCTAAATCGGTGTACCGCCAATAAAACCGGCGAAAAATATTTTTTTTTATAATTTTCCCCCTTTGATTCTGGGATATACATGCACGTTATTTCAATGGCCTCTAAGACCTTAGTGTGAACGGATACATGTACGTAAGTTGGTGTGCAGTGAAGTTACTGCATAAACATTATGTGGTAAATCGGACTTGCGTATAGAGTTACGTATTCCCATATAAAACAATCTGTAAAACGTTAAGGCAAAACGGTTTTTTTCGCCTAAGGATCGAGTTCTCCCAACAGTCGCGTTTTCCATACCATATTTCGCCTGAATCCCAATCTATAGAAATATATATATATATATATATTTCTCTAATTCCCACCTTATGGCGAATGAAGTTGTTGAAAAGTCGACCATAGGGCGAAAAAATAGGGCAAAAAACGGATTCCCTTTAACCGTTTTCACACACTTTTTATATAGGAATACTTAAACGTCCGGTAACGTCCTTTTACAGACACAATCTATATGCTATTACTTCAAAGGCGACGAGTTTACGGACACGTATCTGTTAACACGCACGGATGGCAGGCCATTGAAATAACGTTGATTATATATTGAGGACGTTGGGGGGAAATATATGCTTATGTATTTTATTGTTTTTTTTTCGCCTGAAGGTAGGAAGATATAAGGACTTTCGTCTTAAGGGGGGAATAAGCGTTATATATATATATATATATTCCTATTCCTGACAGTGTAAACCAGTCAATGGTAAAGTGCTCAACCTGTGGAGGGAGCTAAAATATTGAAAGGCTATGACTGTAGGGTACTACAAAACAGCCCACAAGTCCAGCTTCAACCACAGAGACAAAGGAAACGCAACTACACTCAGCGAATACATTTGGAAGTTGAAAGATGCCAATATCGAACACTCAGTGAAATGGAAGCTTATAAGTAAGGCCCGTGCCTACACTACATTGTCAAAAACTTGCAACCTCTGCTTAGAAGAAAAGTTCTTCATTATACACAAACCTCTTTAGCCACTCTAAACAAACGTACTGTACCGAACTCATAAGCTCTTGCAGACATAGAAATAAACATCTGCTGTGTAAGTATTCCAATAGGTCACGTATCTTTGTTTGCTCGAATTGCTTGTGTCCGTTTTTTTAAAAAGCGGGCACAACAATTCACGGCACGGTCCCAAAACGGACACGAGAAATATTGTTGACACCATTCTACATCAGGCTTCTGAGGGTGAGGATCCACTAAACTGGGCTCTTACGAAACAGTGCTGTAAAGCTGTCTTGTAGTACCCTAAAGTCATAGCCTTTTAATATATATATATATATATATGAATATGCAAAATATATACGAAAGAAAATAAATGCCGGAAAAACAGATACATACATGCCAACTAATATATTGAAAACAAAAACACGGAATATTTCGAACGGTCAATGGCTCTTCAGTCGCGAATACAGAATAACGGGACAAACGTAACAGTTAAATATACTTCACTGGTAATTCGTGCATGAATGCTTATAAGAAAGACCTCTCTTCACACCAGTAGTGTGTGTTTTGAGTTGGAAGAGCATGTTTATTTCGCTCTTGCTTCTCTCTCGGGCTGATCTGAAGTTGCCCAAACAAACAAAAATGCTACATTCTAGGTGGGATTAGCTGTGATTAAGGGGAGAGAAATATGTTCTGATTCGGAAAAGCCCATGCTGTTTCTACGCGTGCTGTGTTTGTGGCTATTGAAACGGGGTCTAAAACTCGTGCTACTCTCTCAAATATATATAGCGAACGGACAAAGAGTGCAATTAAGCATGTTAGCAACATTTTCTGGGTCGAAGTGGAATTTTCCAGGTTTCCATACCGTGCCTGTGGCATGATAAATTATGTTGGGTGCTGTATTAATGAATTTACATACAAGGCATCTGGATTTATTACACTTCTCATTTTGTGAGGGGAAGGGGCATACCTATGGGGCTTAGGGAAGTGCTCAACCATAACGACTTAATTAAACGCGGCTGCTTATAAGCAAATACTAGGGGGGGGGTATTTAAAAGAACGGCAATCGTAGGGTCGGATTTTAAAATATTCTAAAGTTCCCTGACATGTTGAAGTAGTGTACGGAGATTACGATGGTAGGTGCCTACAAGGTGAATACGTTAAGTTACTGACCTGGTGCGGAAGGTAAGTAATTGGGACCTAGGGATGGAAAGGTAGCCCTGTTTGAAAAAAAAAACCAAAACATTCTGTGGCTTTATCTGCGAAGTAATTAGGGCGTGACCACTTGAAATGTAGTTAAGGTTTGTTTGTCGGTAGGTTGAGAGCAGACGGAAGTTTCAATTCCCCCTTCCTTAATCATTACTAATACATCCAGAAAGAAAATTTGTTTTTATGAATAGTCCATAGTCCATGGTGAACTTAATGAAATTATGAAATTCGTAAGCGAGGTCGATATATATATATAT
>WURT03552605.1:4707-21344 GCA_009936505.3 Holothuria glaberrima | reverse complement strand
TATATATATAGTAGAGAAAACCCACACATGCTACATGAAACATAAAAATGATAAGTAGAAATCATGACAAAGATGACAGTACGAGAGCACACATACGGTACAAAACAACAGGGTTGGAGTCGAGTCCGTACAACTTGAGCCTGAGCCAAGTCCACCTCCGGAAAGGTCCGAGTCAAAGTCAAGTCAGAACCTTGACGCCTCGAGTCCGAGACGAGCCCGAGTCCACCAGGTTCCGAGTCCGAGTCCTATTACATTGTAAAACCTGTCTTTCGATGGAGTTTCCGGTTTTTGCAGTGGTTATGGGGGAAAGGGAGCTCACTACCTTTACCCAGGCAACTTTCCAATATAGGATCCCTTGGGCCAGTATATGAGGTCCATATGATTTTACACGCAAGATTCAAAAGAGGCCGTATGGGCCAGTTCAAATGACCCATATGTAATAGTTCAGGGGCCCACGTGGGCAAATGATATTTGGTTAAATATGGGTAAAGTGTAAATATCATACATGCATGTGGGATGGTCCATATGAGCCCCTTATGAATCTTGGGTGCAACGTTTAATGAGCCCCATATGGATGAACCGATATGGGGCCCGATATAGGTTTGCTACCTACAATCTTGGACAAAACTCTTTGAACACCTCCCACCGTTTTACCACTTACAGTGTGATGTCGTGCACGATTTACGAAACCCCCGTCCCCCGATTCAATGTTGTGTACGATTTACAAAACCCCCGTCCCCCAATTCAATGTTGTGTACGATTTACAAAACCCCCGTCCCCCAGTTCAATGTTCTGTCCAAGCAAAGGTAGTGCATCCTAAATTGGCATTATTATCTCCAACATTGTACGGGGGAGTGGGGGTGCAGGGGTATTCCACGAATTTTGGCCATGACTGTAGGTATTTGACTAGCTGAGGCCTGTATGCCTAAAATTGTTCCACACAAAAGCACAGTCTATTGAGCATGAAACTGTACACTATCTGTGATGTTGCATGTAGAGGGTTCCCAATGGGGAGATAGGCAGCCTATGTAAATTTTATATATGGAATGGGAATGAAATAGTTACAGAACAGGCATGCAGGGCAGGGGAATGAAATTCAGAACACGTGTACAGGTCATATCCAATCAGATAACCTGGGGATTTCAAATAATGTGTAATTAATTTTGGTCATGTTGTCTGGAACATTACTATGTCACCAATTTATTTTTAGCTGTTTCATAAAAGGACAAAGGTGCCTCTTTGCAACCCCAAATTGGTACAAATAAACCAAATGCTCCTCAAACACATGCTCTTTCGAGTATTAACATATAGCCACATTTTAAAATATGTACATTCGCTTTACCCTCCTATAATTTCTAAAGTCTTACAACTAAAACTGCTGCAAAATAAAAGAACACGAGTCCTCAGAGGTCCGAGTCTGAGCTGAGTCCGAGACCAAGTCAAGTCCGAGTCCACAAAAAAGTGGACTCGAGTCTGGACTCGAATCCGAATTCTGTCTGGGGTCCTCAAACCCTGCAAAACATCGTATTTTTGACACCTCAGTGTCCCTTTCCGCGCAAAATGTGAAGCTAAGTTTATTTACAAACAACAGACACAACAATGTCGTTAAACCCTTTGGCGAGGGGAATAAATGACAGAAGGCAAATCGCACAAGATACCTACTTCCGTGGTAAGGCCACAGTATTTTGTGGACAGTTATATTACCCACTTGATTTAAGATTTGAGTCTTTGATTGACAGATGGGTAATAAGAATTTATCTTAAAATAGATAAAGAGTGATTTGGTTTACTACTGAACTACTGAAATGTTTTGATACATGGTAGCGTATTGGTTTATCTTACACAGCATTTATTGTGGTTGTTAAACCTCAGCCTATATTTGGTGCTGGTCTGACCAACAGAGTTGCCATTGTCGCACAAACTGAAGCATAATAAATATGCCAGTGCACATTCCAGGGGCTGGGGACGGATGTGAAACTGTCCTTTAGAGAGAAAAAACAGGATAACCGTTGGGGTGACTAGTTGCCTCCGGTACTGCAGACTTTATTGTATCGACTAAGATTCCCCGACGAAACTTTAAAAAATCCCCGACGGGGGGGGGGCACCCTTGATACCAGTGTATCCAAAACATTTAATACTAGTTCAAATAATTTCGATGGCAGTTCAAAGCACTGAGTGTCAGTCTTGCTCAGTTGAGAGCTACCGCCATGTCGAGGTTCAAAACTACGTCTGACGTCGGCCAATATTTTTGGCAAGACTTTGCAAAATTGAGAAATACTGATGATGATTATCTTGAATGTCCAATCACGGTAAGTTTTGATTTTCTTTTTAATTACTCTGAAGACCACATTTTACATTGCAGATGTAATGATGGCAAAGATTCACGGCTGAATGTTGATGGACCTGAATTGAAATTATCTAGCTTGTGACTTGGTACTACCTCTTGTTTAAGGAAACTATGCATAGTAACCCACAATAACTGTCTACAACACCTCATTTGCACCCATAAAGGCTCCAAATCAGGTAGAAATGCGATCCGATCATACTATTTCAGGAAGCTATTGTATTGCTTATTATGTTTGCAACTTATGTTCAGCTACACACATGATTTCAGAACACCATACACCGTACATACTGATAGGAGGGTAAGGGGAAATACACAAGTATATTATTCTTGGAATTATGATGAAACTGCAGATCTAGCAGAATAAACATAAACAATAGATAACTAGTACATCCTGATGACATTTCATTACGTCGTTTTTACAGGAAGACGAGGAAGCCACTACCCTGCGCAGGAATGGTTCACATTTTGTCATATAACAATGTTCGTCTATCAATGTGGGAAAAAGATATATCAACTACTTGAAAACTATATTTGCATATAAGTTTCTGGCAAGATGGTTCAATACGCCGTTGTTTTACCGCTATCAGCTTTACCCATTGTTCTATCGTTAACAACTAGTATTACGAGTAACACCGAAAATGACAGAACTCTTCATGAAATTCTTAGAATTATTTTGACGCCAGCAAGGACTTTTACTGATAGAGATGCAATGATTCAACCAACGACCGTTACTGAACCTGCAGAGTTTTTGTTTGGGATACGGTTAGGCAAGAGTATTGGAAGCAGTTCGGAGCTAACCACAACATTTCCTGGATTGTTTAACACTGCAGATACAACAGACGGTATAGACCTCAGTGAATACCCCAGAAGCAAGCGTTCAAAACTGGATGGGACATCTCAAGGTTAGTTAAATCATTGCAACAAACTATTCAATGTAATTTCTTCGTCGAATTAAGACCAACTTCACAAATTGCATATTTTGGAGGTAGACCTTTATCTAGCCTGTTAAGAATAATTTTTCAACTGTTGCATGACCCTACCTGTAAGGGCTCTTTACAGTTAGGTACTAAGAATTTAGATAAAGAGTTTTAAATTGAATTTTGTGGTTTATGTTTTAGTATAACCTCAGACCATTTTCTTAAAACATGCTTACCAAATAGATGTTCAGTAACATGAGTTTAAATTCATACTGTTTTACATGCACACTTTAAAAGGAATAATTTTGAATTTAAATTTCCATGCATTATTTCATATGTTCTGAGTGACATTGAAAAATTGTTTATTCTTCACGCAGCATTCTGTGATGATGACTGGTCACCTTTTGAAGATTTCTGCATTTACTTAATATTAAACGAGAGTCCCGGAAAGAGTTTTTCGGATTATGAATCTGATTGCAGAAGGTTAGGAGGTCATTTGAGCACTATTAACTCCGCCAAAGAACACAAACATGTCTTAGGTAAGTTACCCTTGTGATTGCGCGAGAAGAGTTGAATTATGCAATGGTATAACAACGTTGTGATACATTTTGCAATAAATGAACATACAGGAATACAAGGAAACAAAATGAAGATTGAATCTACTTTATCAGTGCGGAGCGGTGAAAAAATATAATTTTACGTGAATAATTCAGTTCACAAAAAAGAAATTATATGGCAGAATAGCACTGGGTGTGCAAGAGCTAAAGAGACTACATGCACTTGAGGTTCACGCTCTCATGTAGCCTCGTTGTTTTCTTGCTGAAACGTTAACTTTCATCCAGTGAAAACAACGGAAAAAAGCTTATTAGAAACGGTGTAAATGTACTTGTTGGTTTTTATTTGTTAGTATATCAAAAATTTACTTTTGCAAAACAAAACGGCTTGATCACTTGCGATCGTTAACTATACAATTATGTTCAAGTTTTGGTAAAGCTTTCTCCCTGAGAGGTAGTATACCAATGAAACGATAAGAATCCACACACATTTTTGGAGACGTATATCAATGCTACGCTTTGGGTCAATGAATTTGAATTAGCATTCATTGCCCTGGTTTAGTACAAAAACTGTATTTCTCCTGGTGATATTTAAATATTTGAAATGTAACATTTGTGTAAAATAGTTAGCAAATGTTAATAAATAGTTGTGTCTAAGAAATTGATTATTGACTCATAAAGAATTTTTTAAAGTGAGTAATATTTGAATAATGGTAGTGTGTAATATTGTCTTTTTCTGATTGGCAATTTTTTTTGCAGATTACATAACTGACACCCTCCCTGGAGAAAAGTTTTTTACTAATAACAAATCGAGTGACTCTATTTGGATTGGCTTTTACTCCCGTGACTTCAGAGGATGGCATAGCACTGACGGTTCATCTGTAAAGAGAATATAATTTCTAATTTTCTTCATGTTATCGTTTTAATAAATTTTCAATACTTCTCTGGATGTCTAAAGTAGAGTCAAAATAATGTTTCAGAAAAGAACATAGGCGCAGCCGCAACATAGCGTTTAAATTTTTGTATGAAATATTGTGATGTAAAATTCATAAATGTTAATATACAACTAACAAGCAAAGTATAGTAATCTTTTTAAGTATATTATATGGATGGCAAGCTACTGTTCAGGATTACTCTGTATGCTACTTGCAAAGTGAAGGGGCTGGGTTATGCTTATATTGTTCTTAGTTGCACACAAAAGTATTCACAATCATGTCATTACATTTATAATGTTTGTTTTAACCAGCCCGACTTTGTTCGAGACATACTGAATCAGACAACTTACTCCAATAACAGAGGCACTGGTGGTTGTATTTCCATTTTTCCAGTTTCCGGCGAGTACTTAATCGACTCATGCAACACTCGGAAGCATGGAGCAATGTGCAAGTCTAAAAGTGGTAAAGTTTTCAAAAAACTGTTGATATCTTGGATCGTGACCGGGTTTACCCAATACTCGAGGCAACCTGTAGGTTACGGACCCCCTATATTGTGACTTTTGGGAGGCTCCCCGAAAATTTTCATAAACGAGTCACATTTTTAGTTTAGCCTATACATCTGCTTCTGAGTAAAAAAAGGAGTCCTTTCAGCACTAGTCTTGATTTTCTAATCTATAACATTACTAAACTGTTCTAAATGATGAACTAAAAGTTTGTACATTTTCATATTTGTTGTAAAACTGACATTGTTTTCAACTAACACAATTATGTTATTATTGATGCCTTATTAACAAAATACTCAACTTGGAAGGCCTGATTATCTACACTTAAGCAAGTGGGAACTACTGAGGTTCATTTCCTTCAATTGAGGAGATACTTTAAACCCAAAACTTTCTATGGTGGCCCTTCAATTACATAAGACTGCTTCTAAGTCAAGTCTGAAAATATTGGGTTCAGCTGAGAAGGAGGAATGAGATCGAGTGTGATTATACAAGGAGTTCTGGATTCCGATGAATAAATAGCCTAGTCTATTTGCTTTGTTTTTATGACACCACATTATGTGTTTATTTTTAATAATGACACATTTCATTGAAACTTTATGCACTAACATGACTACAAGTAATAGTGCTGCCCCGAGAGGTGAAATTCTCGATATCGATATTCTTGATATACCGTTCAACATATGCTTCGGCTACCATAGGGATGTCCAAGCGCACTTATGTATGTGGTTGGTGATGTAAAGATTATTGCACTATATATAGATTTGGCATCATCTTCCACTAAACAGCCAGACATTCAAAAACCACCGTTCATTGATTTCTGTACCGATGACATGTGGAAATATTACATACGTTTTTCTGTTTACGACATAACAAAAATGAATGCAGCAGAGGTTGAATGACAAGTTCTTTTTCTTCCACACACGACGACGGGGCGATAAAAGTATCCAAATCACAACAATCGTATACCGATTTAAAGGCCAGGGAAATGTCATTTGCCAGAAAGTTACTGTAGACTACACGCCAATGACGGTGGGCTCAGCTGATGATGTGTCACGTTTTAGTTGTATCCCACAAATATTATCGACACCTATGATACTGAAAGAGCCCCATGTGATAGGTTCTGGGCCCTCTTAAGGTTAACCAGCTATGTCGTGGATTCTAATAACATTTTCTGTTTCAAAAGGCACAACAGTATGTTTGAAACTCATTTATAGTGACCATTTTGCTATGAATCAACCGTGTTGCACCCAGAAATGCTATATTGCAGTATTTTGGGGGATGATAATACATTGTTGTTTAAAACTCACCACAAACAAGTGATATGATACTTACAGTGTACAGTTTAAGTATAATAATGCGTATTTGAAATACATTTTTCGTATTTTTTGAAACAGTTCGCATTTTTAACAATAAAAGCGGAGAAGCAATTTATTCTCCCAACTATCCTGGGAACTACGATAACACAGTGACAGAGAAGTACTTAATGCAAGCCCCAGAAGGATTTAAAGTGTCGCTGACTTTTGAATCTTTCCAACTTGAAGGCGACTTTCCAGACTGCACTTTTGACTCTCTTGTCGTACGTAGTATTTTGTATATTATGTAATTTTCTCCTGTCGTCGTTCCAGTTATTACTGCCAGTAAGTAATAGATAGTAAGGAAAGTTTTCATCCTGGGATTGCGTAAGGAAAGTTAATGGCAGTAATAACTGGGATGTGACGTACAAAACGGATGATACTGTAACAAAATGTGCTTTTGTATATTAGGAATTTAACAAGTTTGTTCACCTGAGTCGGAGAAGAGGTGGTAATTACCCCTAAAAGCGGTTTAAGTTGTCTTCAAGCACCCTGGTTGAAAATTAGAGGTTTCGGTTTACTCGTGAGACGGGACGTGTAATATAAGTGTTACTAGAAGAGTGCAGAAAGTATCCAGTAAACTTAATTCAGGCCCATGGTAGAATCGACAACTTCCTGGTCAAGCAAGTGCTGGGTTAAGCGATTATATTAAAGAGGGCGGTACAATGTGTTATTGTTAAATATTTTAGTCGTAGTTGGAAAGTTATATTCAGATTGCCTACAATTTACCTGTCTGGCAAGTTGACCAATCCTAGAAATGTAGGCTGTGAGTGGTTAAAGAGAGTTCTGTGCCGCACGAGGGACCGTTATGTGGGGTGAGTACTGGGCTAACGTAGAGATTTCTTCGTGGTTTATAAGGAAAAACACGACGGAGAATTATTTCTTCTGTCTTCTGTCTTAAGTTACACTGTAGCTCGTTCTGGTAGGGTTGGTTGGACAAATTAAAGAGATTAGGGTTGGTTTACGGAACAAGCCATTTTTGGGGAGGGAGGAGCTTGTACTGCAAGGCACGTTGTAAGTGTATATGCAAAATATTAGACGAAGGTGCGAAGGCCAAACTCAGCCGGCGAACCCTATTTCGCCGGCGTCCGCTAAATTAAGCCGGCTAAAGCTCTTTCGCCGTGCTTCTTCTCAAGTTTAGCCTGCGAACTTCTTTATATATACCGTGCTCAGAAATTTAGCACTGTATGGCAACAATTATTTCTACACGTAGGGATTGGGGGTTGCATATATAGCTTCGTGTGATATTGTCCCATATTCATTTTATCTGTTGTAAATATTTATTTGAGCATAAGCGGAAGAAACTTCAATGCTCGTGTTTGTCAATTCTTTTTGACTTGCATCTTTTCTTTGCGGGGTCCAGTCATATTCTATCTGCAGTCCCAGTCCCATCTCCGCCATCGTCTCACTCAACGAACGAGAAAGGGAGAGGATCTACACCATCAGCCTAAGCCCGGGACGTTACAATATCTTTATTAAGGTCATGCGGTTCAATTACGGGTTTAGTAACCAGTTTACACAGTGATTAGTCAAGTTTTGTGAAACTCCTATTGATTTAAACTCACTTTTAATGGGATAGTCACTTTTCATCAAAGGTCTATGACGGCAGCACAACATCAAGCTTTGTTCTTGGAAAGTTCTGTGGACAAAATCTGCCCCCAACTTTGAACAGTTCTTCAAATGAGATGTTCCTGAAATTTGTTAGTGACGGTTTTATCAATAAGCAGGGATTTTGGGCGAAGGCAACATTTTTACCATGTGCAAAACCAGGTGATTTAACAATGCGTGATTTGCCATTTACAGTTATAGTGAAAACAAATATGTAATGACATGCATCACGTTTCTATAAATCTCAGTTCCACCATCCATAGAAATTGTAAGCTCTTAGAAATGTTCATTTTCCATTCCTTGAAACCAGGGTTGTAAACTACTATGCATTGCATTTGGAACATCAACAAGTACAGGATTTTAACAGAATAACACTTCAAAGCAACTGTCATATCTTATGCTCGTACATATATTAGCAGATAAACACCAAAACACCAGAGGTAACATAGAATGCAAGATAGTACCAATAATACACAAGAAAATAAGATATTGAGAAAGTTTAGGGGCCACGACACCTAACTGAAAAAGAGTTATCCTGTTACATCAAGTGATTTTTAATGTTAATGGAAAATAAGTTGAAGTAATTTAAATAATACCTCAGTCTTTGAATAAGCAGTTAAAATGAACTGTAATTAATGCACCAGATATCAACTAATTTCCCCGTTTATCTTATCGATTGCTTTATCATAGGAATACCTGCTATAAGATTATGTTGCCTTCTATTAACGGTTATGTGAATCAATTGATGATATTGTTACTAATTTTCTTTCATTAAGCTGAATTACCAACAGCCGAACTACCAACGGATAAATTACCAACAGCAAAAAGCCCTCCTGATTCAGGAATCCTTTTTTTAGTTCTAATCGGTGTGATATGTGCAGCAGCTGTTACCTTTATAGCTTTGCTATTCCTCTATCGGTGGAAGACCCTCCTTAACAAAGATTCTTTTCAAGGGTCAGGGAGAAATATTATCAACAACCACGAAGAAAGTTTTAGAAAGGTTGGTCGATTAAAGCCTTGGGAAGGACGATATTTCTCTACATTAAAACAAAATATATTCAGACTTGCAAATACTTTATCAACTTTATCTACATTGTTATAGTAAAAATACACACTTTGTACGAAACAAAGCTTCACCGAGTTAACGCAGTATTATGCTAACGATCCCTAAGTTTGAAAAGTGTAACGGAACTTAATGTTTATTATCGTGAAGGTCGTAATTGATATAAATTTCAGTAATGCCTTGTTATGTACAACAAAGATTTATCTTTTCATAAAGAATGACTTTGAAGTAACTGTCGAAGGAGGAAATGAAATTTCTTTGAAAGATGTCAAGGAATTCCCTCGAAGTCGACTTTCCATAAAATCATGCATTGGGAAAGGTGCGTTTTCGTTCGTCTATGGAGCTAACGCAGTCGGTATTCTTCCACCACATGACATAACCCCCGTGGCAGTGAAAATTTTAAAAGGTTTGTATCAAAACTTCCAAATTTATCAAAACTAATTAATTATTACCTTTATAAGCAGGCTCCTCTAGGTACCAACTGCTTAAATATAATGAAGCTTTTCATGCACAAAGTTTTGTAGCGTAATACCACTTTAAACTCCCAGTATCTATCGGTACAAAACAGGACAACAAAGTAAGGCTGCCGAAAGTTTTGATCTTATATTTTTTATACTATCAGGCATATATAAGGTTACTTTGCA
Source organism: Holothuria glaberrima (assembly GCA_009936505.3). Lineage (NCBI taxonomy): Eukaryota > Metazoa > Echinodermata > Holothuroidea > Aspidochirotida > Holothuriidae > Holothuria > Holothuria glaberrima. Next base: position 11,422 of record WURT03552605.1, on the reverse strand, counting down.
TGATGGCTTCCAGTTTACTTCACCCAGCCCGGAAGGTATTTCTTTGACGACCTGATGTGGTAAAAGGGGCACTTCTTACATCACATTGAATTTGACATAACGCGCGTTTACAAAACATTAGCATCTTTCTACTTTACGATGAATTTAAGAGAGCGTTTATAAAATCTGCGTGATTGGAAAATCAATCAAAGGAGGGAGATATTTCCCGAATTTGAAGCTATAGTGTAATGCATTCTTTTGAGCATCCCAGATGTTCTGGGCCTTCTTCCCATTGAGTATTGTGTAAAAATCACTCGATAAGTGTGTGAAAGCTTTTCAGAAAACCAATGTCTATTCAACAAAGTGTTGATTGATTTGTTACTCAAAGTAGGCATACAGTCGTAACACTTTTGTTTCCCATCCGACGTATATTAACTACTAGGCTACAAACTGAGATTTGGGAGAGCAAATCTTAAGTGTGGAAAAAAAAAGAGAAAAAAAAAACAGACTTCCATGGATAGATAAATAGGATAGATCATAAGTGTATGTGCCATTTCTGTTTAAAATGGTTAATATTGAGAGGGTACTGGTGATGGTCTCGAGTGGGCCATCTGTGGCTGCTAGCAGCAAACATGGGATCCTCTGGCATAGTCATCAACTTTTCGAATCTTTCAGTTGGACGTTTGCCATTGCATGACCATGTCAAGTTTAAAAGAAAAATGAGGCAGAAAGTAAAGTCAACCTTCTATAAAAAGTAAATTGTAATTCTGAAGAAACATATTTATTATTATTGCATGCTTGTTTTACCAGATAGCTTTAACTATAACTTCAACAATTTAAATATAACTTCCAAAAGGATAATTTACCACCGAGAAGATGATCTGGGAATTATTTAATTCCTTGGTGATTCGTCCAGAAGACGGTTTACTCACAGGTAGATAATTTTAAAGTTATACGATTTTCGGTCTTCATCCGGAAATAAACTTAACCAGACCATATATTCAACAGATGGGAAAAGCATGAAGGCAATTGAATATTTCTCTCAAAAGCTTTAACAAGATCGTTCTGGAAAAGAATTGATGTAGATTGTGAGGTAAGCATGTTTTGTTCATTGCAATTTTACCCATTTAAGTGTTACAGAAGCACAAATAGCCGACGTGAAACCGAAGGCTATGGCCCCTTATTGTTAAACAAATTATTAAATAGGTTTATTATCAATATCGGGGACGACACCGTACCTGATCACTCTCCTGGACGTTGCTCCTGGACCCAACCAATGGTCTTAACGTTGACCTTTATACACTATGCCGTAGGGAGAGGAAGGTTTGCGCTCTCGCTTTCTCTGCGACTTCATTCTGTCTTTAGAGCTCTCTCCCCCAACACTTAGAAATTTGCACCCATAGAAGGAGTGGAAATATCTCACTCTTTTTATTTATAACGGGAGTTCTAATCAACTACTACCTTTGGAGTTTCAGCGTGACAAAGTTTCTTTCTTTATAGATACCGTTACCGAAAAAGAAAAACAAGACTTTTTGAACGAGTTACAGCTTTTGAACAACCTTAAGCATCCAAATGTCGTGTCGTGTTACGGCTTCTGCAGATTTGATGGTAATTGCGTGCACTGCTATAGTTACATTAATAATATATTTTAACGCCCATCTTTTTTCAGAAAAACAATAACTGCTATTTTATGTTGATATATTTCGTTGGGGCAACTTGAAGTTGAAAAAAATAAATAGAAAACCTACTAGAAACGACGTTTTAACAGATGGTGCAATAACACAGTTATTTCAGTAGTGTAGATATGTTACTGTCAGCAATTTAGGTAAAATCTCGTTTTCTCCCGATCGGAAAAATGCAATATGTGGCCCTATTTTGCCTTTTTGCACACATTTCTAGGTTTTCTATATGTACATTATCCGTGGTGAGTTTTATTTATATTAAACCGTATAAGGTTTATTGGTCTCATGAAATTAAAATTGCGTCGTCATCGGTGGTTCACTCCACTTTTTTGCCAAAGAGTTTCTTCTTCCTTACTAAAGCTTGTCTGTGTTTAACTTCCTAGCCTTTATATGGTATAGTTTTTTCCCAAACCGGAAAAAATTCCTGTCTGTCTACTGACTTGTTTTAAATAGTTTTGAAACAGAAGTATTACACAATTCTTTCTTCATTGCATGTTAGAGTATTCGGTGTGCCTTATTATGGAATATTTAGAAAACGGAAGTCTTTTAGATTACTTGAGAAATCTCTCGGAGAAGCAACCTCGCCTTAGTGTTGTGCGGACAGAGAAAGGTAGCTCAATGATAACTTCAAAACAACTCATGCGTTTTGGATTGGAGATCGCTAATGGAATGGAATATCTCGCTTCAAAAAATGTAAGAAATCAACCAAACTGGTTTCGTCTCACAGTTTGAGTAATATTGTTTGTCTGTGTCCTTTATTTTCTATCATCCATAGTACATTTTTCTCTAGGAAAGTAGCTCAAAAACGTTGAAACACTGGTAAAATGATTTATAAAGAGGTTCACGTATTCTTGCACATTCTTCAGAGCTTAGTCGTATGGATGTTTTTATTTACAGTTGGTGCATAGGGATCTAGCAGCAAGGAATATTTTGCTCGGGGACAACCTACAGTGTAAGGTTTCAGATCTTGGACTTGCTCGTGACTTGAAATATTCTAATGAGTATGAAATGAGGTCAAAGGTACGTATACAACTCTGACTTTTTTAACTGAAATGATTATGTCTGGCTGATGATTGGAGAGTAAATTTAATTAAATCTTATTTGGCAGGATTATTGTGCAGACTGCATTCTAAAAAAGGCCTATTCAAAGGGGCACTGAATAGGCAATCTCTTCAAAATTTGATTAGATCCGGATCAAAATGAATCATTGTAATCATTTCTGAAACAAATCTATCAAATAATTGATTAGTTTCCCATTCATTGCCCCTCTGATAAGGTTCTCTTCAAATTTAAATAGGCATTTTTAGAGTGTGAGTGCGCCTCATGCTGTTTATTTTAGAGTATTAATTATAGTCTTATGGTACTGTAAATGTAGCAGTTACAACTTCAACAAGGATTGTTCATTGTTATTGAAATTTATAAACAAAGAAAGCTTAAAAATTGTTAGAATTGAAATAAAACTCGTACATTTCTGTTCAAGCAATAGTTTTTAACGTTTTTGTTGAAGAGTCGAGTTCCTGTCAGGTGGATGTCACCAGAATCAATCTTTCGTAACAAGTATTCTTCAGCAAGCGACGTTTGGTCTTTTGGCGTTGTTCTCTGGGAATTAGCAACACTGGGTGAGAAATGTGCAGCAAGCTATAGGCACGGGTTATTTAATACGTTTTCCAATATATAACGTTTCATAACATATATTTGACGAAATGGTGCCAGTGGTTTTTGAAAAGAGTAGCATTGGAAGGGTAGCGAATGTTATGAAGACAGTGAATTAATTGAACAAGCTGACAACAGGGTACAAAGGACACCCTTTAAAGAACGAAATGGAAGTTTCATGCTGTTATAAGCGAACGATTGTCTGATAAACATTTATATAGATCTTCACGTGGATTATGTTAGGCTAACATACTAAAACTTAATACTAATGTTATAATACTGAATATGTTCGCAACAATAAATACATCCGAAAATGGATTAATGAGGGCAATTTATACATTAAAAAACCAAGTCTCCAACTAAGATCATAAACAAATAATTAACACGTGGCCCCTTCAAAACTCGATACAGCAGGTACTGAAACGATTTTACAAATTTTAACTGTATGATATTTTCGTTCCTAAAAGTTCCCAAGCCCAAATTAGTACAAAGCATTGCGACACTACAGGATTAAGACATACAGAAAGAAGCACAAGTCCTTTTGTAATTTCTTCCGCTAATTAACTAAGACGTCTGCACAGTTGTGAGATCAGATTGAGCCCCACTAGGACATGTCCTAGGTTCTTCCACATCCACGGCGCCGCACCCTACAGGGTGGACAACTTGCAAAACAAAACAAAGAAAAAAAAAAACAAAACAAATAACACACACACAAATACAGCGATTATCAGCGTAATCCTTCAATAAGCATTCATGTTTTCAAATATTCTGACGATTTTCCTTAGATCATATTCGAAGCCTGTTACCTTACATGAAATGGATTCCATTAGGTATTAACAATATCATAACGTAAATCACAAGAGGAACAGAGTTGAACTGAAAAATCGAACTATTCAGGACCTGGCATTTCTACCGGCCTAAGGCCCCTGGGTACCCTTAATCTAGAAGGACGCCTACAGGTTCTATTTGGTAAGACCTGACTGGTGTTGGGAAATCCGGCAATTCCGAGTGAGCAAGAGGGTGCGCCAAACCGAATCCATTCATTAGTTACCTTTCGATTTTACTCTTGGATCAAAAGTGAGCAAAAGAGTAGAGTCGACATAGAAATTTTCTAAGCTAATGAACGAGCAAAGAAACATAAGTTTCTTTCAACATGTTTATGATAATGCAACAGTATTTTTTAAACGTGTGTGAATTCACTTTAAGAATGACCTTCGAGGTGTTAATTTCCCTGTGCGAATTTGTTCTACAGTTTGTACTAACAATGTTCGTATTGGAATCGGCCTCGGATCGATCCAGAGACGTCGGAACTAGCAATTACAAAATTACTGCTACGTCCATGTTGTCTGTACTATAGACATACATCTTATAAACACTTAATTTGTCTTGCAAACTCGATTCAATTACTTTACGCCAATTAGATTTTGACTGAGTGATCGTAGGAAAGCTAGCTGGAAGAATGAATGAACATGAAGACAAAAATAAACGACGTCGAAATCGTAGAGTATCAGTTGGCGTTAAACATGTATCATTCGAAGTTCATGGAAAACGTCGGTAATTACCCAAGACTGAGGGCGCTCTTTAAACAAAAAAGAAAAAAAAAGAGAAAATATTATATATACGACAATTTTTTTTTAACGTTTTAATAATTTTGCTTTACCAATAGGATCTCATCCCTATCCTGGACTAGGATGCAGACAAATACGCGATGATATTAAAAAAGGAATAAGATTGCCACAACCAACGCATTGCCGTGATGAAATGTGAGTTTAACCAGGAAGTTGCTAAGTATTTAGAAGGAGATAAAACGGCAGCTCTCTCCGTTGTAACCACTTTGTTTCCGCCAAGGTCACTTGCTCTGTATAGCACTTGAAGATACAATGTGCTTAAAGCTGTTGTTAGCAATTAACGAAAGGTTCATGTCGTCTGCTACGTTAGCATTAGCAGTCGTTTCCATTTATTAGACAGTGTTTCTTACTTGACTTTTAGTAAAAACCTTCGGATCAAACCATTGTTCCTCCTTGTCTTCATACGATATAAGTAGGTATAAATATGGTTAACTTGGGTATCATGTATCAATTGAAAAGGATTAGAAAAATAAATGGGTACCCTAAGATATGATAATCACTCATGAATTGAAACTATGCAAATGATGAGATGGATCTAATCCGATTACCATAAAAAGTTTCCGATGTATCTCCTTCTAATTATTAACCCCCTATTAAACTGTGGATCAGTTAAGTCAAGAATAGAAGCAACATTTATGTTTTGCTTATTCAGTGATCCTTTACCTTATAAGAATTATTGTCAACTTGTCATGCTTTAACAGCTAGAGCTTGACTCAAAGTCAAAACCCTTTTCCAAACAGCAATAAAAAAAAATTGTGGGATAAAGTAAAGGCATTAACTGTGGCATTAAACGACGCACATCAAATGTCCATTCCACAAGGGAGGTTATCCTCTGTAATTTCTTTTGGGAAAACGTTTAACACTGACACAATTGTAAAAGGGGTTTACTTTTTTCAAGGTTTTGAATATGTGAGGATTACACAAAAAAGTATTTAAGTAACATCGCTTCGTCTCCATCACACACACGGTCCTTATAGTGAATTTTAACATGTATTTTGTTTACGTTTGGATAGTTACAGTATTATGAAAACCTGTTGGCAGTATAATCCTTCCAAAAGACCTGGATTCTCTGATTTAAAGCAAACACTGGATGAAATGCTTGAAGAAGAAATGGTAAGATCTATTCGTTGTGACGGCTTTTGCAAGAAGCATTGTGTGAATAAGAGGCTCAAACTTCCATTTGTTAAAATAAAGTATAAAGCACATGGAATGTATGAATTGAAGTTTCCAATGTTGTCTTGAAGTCTTGAAGTAACTTCGTTGAAATACTGTAATCAAGAGGGGCTTTGCAAACTTAGTCTGTGATTGAAGAAAAAATACATCTTTATTATACTCTCACTGTAGAAATTCATTCAAGCTGTTTTTAAAGGGTGCATGTATAGTAGCTGTAGTAGCTGTTATAGTTTCTTCTGACAGTCCGGTCAATTGGGTCTAGTCCACGTTACACACTATAGTCTCCCCTTTGTGCTTTTCTGCAGGATTATTTCGTAATGGAAAAATTTAAAGAAGATGAATATGTGTATATCGATGAGGAAGATTCACGTCAAAAAGACACTTTCGGAGAGACTGATGACGCAATGATAATAGAGAGTACTCTCTAAAATATACTTCGCTCAAATTGAACAGGAAATCAATTACATCGGCTCGTTACCGAAATTGAATTAATACTTGACGAGCGATTTTTTTTAAAGAACCACTTTCGAGTTAAGCTGGAAAACATCTAGTGAAATATTCGACCGATAATAGACCGATATTCGACCGATATTCGACCGA
>WURT03552494.1:0-21056 GCA_009936505.3 Holothuria glaberrima | reverse complement strand
AATATCTCTGACACTTTCATTTCATTTATTTATTTCCACAACATTATAAGGTTAAAAACTGATATAAAATATACAGAGGAGAAAGCCTGAAAAAGCAGAATGCTTGTACTAAGCAGGCCATCTTTACAAAAAGGAAAACAAACAAAACAAAAGCAAAGAACCATAAGGCAGATTAAACAACAAACCACCCTCCCCCCCAACCCATCCAGCAACCATACATGCATAAGAGAGTAAGAAAAAGAGTAAGAAGAAGGAAAAAAAAAACACCACTGATGGCAGAGGAAGATATCTCTCCAAGGAGGTAACTGAAAATGTGCAGTGGCCCCATCATTTTGGAAACAGCCAAATAAATCTTTCAAAATCTCCGCTTATTTCCTCGCAATTATCTTTCAGGTTTCAAAATCTTACCTAGTTTCGGAGTCTTTAAACTCCGATACTGAACCTATGCAAATAGGAGGGAACGATATAGACCATAAATGTTGCATACTGTAGGTGAAATCAAGGAACATGCTGCATCACTTTAGACATTCTGTAACAAAAAATATTGTCATGTGACTTAAAAAGAGTCATACATGGATTAAGGATACCAGGATATAGTAATCTAATTGAAGTGACTGCATTTTTCACTATAAAGATCTTGAATGAAATGACAATTTTTTTTTTTTTTTCTAAAGGGCATTTCCAATATGCGCATAGGAATTTTTACCCTTTTTGGGAGACTCAACATTATCCTACACATATGTTGTAATAAGTAGGGAAAAATGTGACCAAAAGTTTAACTGGTTGACTTTACAACAAGGAATCAAATCTCACAATTTGTTAAGAACTATGGGTACATGACTAAAGATATGTCATGCTTTTACAACCTATGTTATTCTGTGTCACAAATTGTCAAATAAACCTGACAAATGAGTCCCTAGATATCTTACATTGATACTGAAAACTTTTTCAAGTCTCAAAAGATCTTCTTAGTTGTAATTTTTTAATTAATCATAGCCACAGCTTGGATAGTAGGGAATACCCTACCCCTTCTGCTTACATGCTTGCTGCCCTCTTTCATCTAGATGGTAAAAGTTGCAGCACTTTATCCATGGCACAGCACGTCTAGTTGTGTCTTGGAGAGATAGAGTATTTACAGGCAGAATATGATGACCGGGAGATGTTTTTTGGAAAAAAAAAAAACTATTGCAGTATAGTGTTGAACATGGGCTATTAATTATTGCAGTGTGGTACATGGGCAATAAACATAGTCCTCTACAATGCAAAGCCGAAGGCCATACTGGGTAGATTTGATATTACGTCTTGCAAATATTTTTGTGTTAATGTACATTATCCCCAAGAACACTTTTGACTTAACTTTCCAAAGTGACATTGTGATATTTAAGTCACTGTGTGTCAAAGTTGATGCTTCACTTTGGTTTAAAGAACAATGCCTTTAAACAAGCGAACATGAGAAAGGCACAGAACTTCATGTTTGTTAGATAAAAGGAAATGGAAGATCTAACAGTGTAACCTGTGGGAGCTTGTAGCCTGGTTTCGTTGAGTAGTTAGTAGGTAAAGTGTACATCACAGACCCTTGATATCTTAGGGCCTCCGGTTAACGATAAAACATTTCAAGTGTTTAAAAAGTTGATTTGAATAAACTGTATTTAGGGCTCTCACGAAATGAGCTGATAAGAATGTGCATACAAAGGATCTTGTGTTACAATATTCGAAGACATCTTTAATCATTCTAAAACCTGTTTGATTTGATGCAGCCATGGAAACCATACTCTTTTGGTGGTTGGATAAATATTGAATATAAGGGAGGGAGAGGACAGGCTTATCTTTCCCATCTTTCACATGCTGTATGTTAAAAAGATAATTATTTGCTAAGCTATTTTCAGTTTCAGATCTGCGTTTGGGCTTTGGACTTGGAGGGTTCAACATATCCTTATCAAATTCTACGTGTAGGAAACAGACTTGACTGTTTGTTCAGTCTGTGAGTAAGCCACATGGTTCCCAACACATTGGCCTTGGTTTGATGGGAAGGACCAAAGATTAACTGTCTGCCACAATTAATGCAAAATTATTGGAACTAAGGAAGCTGTTAAAGTTATATAAAGTATCAAGGCATACATGTTTGTCCTATCATTTCTATATGAAAGATCAATCTTCCTCTATTTTGACACAAAAAATGTAGAGGGGTAAAGCTTTTGTTCTTGCCTATAGGCTACTTAGGGATCTTGATGCTTTTCACTGTCATTATATGCATGGCAATACAGGATTGAACTGTTTTTTCTCAGGGAGGGCAGTGATTTTTGCCCGACTCCAGAGTCTGGAGTATAGAATTTAGCCTTCCAATTTCCCACCCAACTGAGACAAAATATCTGCCTGATTCAGTCAAGTTTCTGATGTGGTGGGGGAGGGAGGCTCATACTGCCATGATCATAAGAGAAGTCCTATCTGTAAAATGTACTTGGTTATAAATATGAGTGCCAGTATACACCTTTATCATGAGTATGAAACATAAAATTATGCATGCATGGTGAACTAATGCTTTCCTTAGTTTTGAAATCTGCGAGTGCATATTCTCACACAAATCTGTTCTCGTAAGTACGCATGAAGACCACTGTCCCAAATCATAAGTAGAAGTACCTGTACTTACTATAAGCTGTTTAGAAAGGTAACAGGTGCTGAGGCTCTGAGTGGATAAAGGCAGAGGAATTTGAAGTGATGAGAGATTTTGAGTTTGATCCTTGGTCAGGTCAAAGAAAAGTGGGCTTTTATCCAAGAGTAATCTATGGCTTTCCCATGTCAACTGACTTTTTAAAAAGATACCAAATTTTATCTTAATGTTGAGCTGGTTAATAGTCACCCACTGAAGTTCCTCCATATTTGTGGTCCATGAGTGTCATAAAACTATTTAAGTGCCCTTCAATGCCTGAATCATAAAGGTTAAAAGGCATTTGCCACTGCATCAACGCAATTAAGCTTTCAGGCTGAAACAAATCACCTTTAAAACCGCTCCGCACATGCAATAATAAATTTTACATATGCAACAAGAAACATATTCTTATTGAGTTTGTGGGATGAAAAATTTTGAAACCATGAAAATGGTACAAATCATTGATAGACAATTCAAAGTTTAGCTAGTTAAAAAACTTTTTCTTGGCAGAAACAAGTTTCACATAGAACAAATTCACTACTTCACAGCCCATGAATACACCCTGGTCGCCTGATCTTCTCATCTCAATTTTCACACAGTAGAACATTCATTCATAATATTCCTAATGCATATACAGTATTTTTTGTAAGTAAAGCTATTGTGAGTGTTTACATTGATGTGACTGTATGTCTATCATGAAAGCTTTTTGGTCTGTGTCATACTTAAGCAATTTGTACTAGCATATGCTCCTTAAATAGACAACTTTCATCAGAATCATAAGAGGGAGAAAGGGAGAAAGAGTGGGTGGAAGGAAGGAAAAGGGTGGTTTCCAGAAATTTTGGATATTTCATAGGACCGGCCCTATTAATTTACTTTTAGATCAACTAAATAAGCAATTGAATATTTATTCCTAATGAGTTTACCTCACAACATTAAAGTATCATGTGTAACCAATTACTAACTATGCTAGTGTATGGTTGTTGTGTAACTGCTGGTAGCTAAATATGACACACTTATTCACCTTCCATGAAAATGCATGGGTGACCTTGCATTTCAATTATAACCAAGCAAAGTAAACTCAATATGTCTGGTTACCAAGGAAACAATACAATAGAGTGAATAGATTTTGTCCCAATGAATTCAAACAGGTTTGGTTCCCTTAGTGCGTGCCATGTGTTGTACCTAGATTGAACTTGGTAACAATTGGTTCCAATTGGTCCTTGGAGTTCACACTTAAGCCTGTGCAAGAGCTTACAGCATGCAATGCACTGCCTGTCACCTGCAAAACCATAATGTACTGTGTACACAGCCCACACACATTCCACTGTCCATTGCTAGCCTGAATACACACCCATTCATGGGTGCAGCACACAAAAGTGGAAATTTAACTTGGTTGGGTAGCTCCACCCAATGAGAAAATGGTAAAACAAAGTAATTTTACTGAAAAAAAGTTATGTAACAAAGTAGTAAAAACAAGCACACACCTTGCTCTGTTTGCATTTAAACATGACAAATCTTCTTACACAGAGCAGCTGATAAATTACGTCAGCCGTTCTTTTCTTTTTATTTTTTATCACTATTACTGAGTAAACGTTTTTGTAGTCTTTTTCAACAAAATGCTTTTTCTTCCTCACTGTTTACTACCTGAATGCAGAGTATTACACAGCAACCTAGATCCACATTCATGATTTGCAGTGGGAATTAGGCCAAAGTGATCACCTGGTCCAATGTAAAAGTGCAATGGTTCAAATTTATTCACATGTTGGTGTAAAATATTGAACCCTATCAGCATAATCACGGCTTACCAGTATTCATGCAGTTGGGCTTGTAGTGCAACTGCAATAGTGTGAGTGCAAGTACAAGTGACTTTCTTTCTTTATGAGTATGCATCATTTCCACAAGCAAATGGACAAAATTTTTATTGGGCTGTCTAATAATGATTTGGATTTTTATAGCACCTTATGATGTGGGACCCACACCTCAAAGGGCTTCACAATCATTACCCCTGGTCATTGGTAACTTGTCAAACCCACACCATATAGTGCACATCCCTTGCTGTTCGTACCCGGCACACTGAACAGTGATGCCACTTCTTCAGGTCCCCTGGGGGACTTCACATAGGAGCAGCCACATACAGCACATCACCATACAAGTTTCCTTGCAAGGTCCCCATTTACAACTGGGTGGAAAGGAGCAATCAAGATAAAGTACCTTGCTCAAGGACGCAACCTGGACTCGAACCCACAACCACTGGATTACGAGCTCGACGCCTTAACCAATTAGGCCACCACACTCTTCAAAAATGTCTACAATCATTAACGTGATTAAGCAGAGAGTATGAGAACAAATCAATTTTCTTGTGAAGGAGAACACAGGTAAAATGTGTGAAGGTATGGATGGATATGAATACGAAGTTACACAAAGTTTGTATACTATATCAAGGTAGCAGGCTTGAGGTTTGGATCCTGGAAAAATCTTAAAGCCATCGTTGTACCTGAATGTTAAAGAACACAAAACATGAAACAAGTCTGTTTAACAATTGTTTTCTGAAAAACTTGGGAATCTACCAGCCCCAATAAAAAAGGCAAAAAGGGAATGGAGTCATGGTGTGCTCTAGGTGAGGGCTCTCTTCCACTGAGCTACTGACTTTGCTGGGTCTGAATTGTAGGCAATCATGGGTTACATAAGCAAATGGGAGCAGGGAGGTGATATGACTTATCAGCTCCTTGGTGCCAGAGGTAATGAGAAGCCACATAGATAAGAGGTTACCCTCAAAGAGCCCAACATGGGCAATGAGGTTTGGAATGGGGCAATGAATTGCAACTGAGCAAGCCCATCAAAATGGGGAATAATCTCAATAATGGTTTTGGATTGGCTGAAAGACATTTCACTCTTTGTTTCACACATGTGTTTAGGTGAATGTCAGTAATCACAAAGTCTAATGCTCATTTCATCTTGTTTGAACATTGCTTTGCCTTAATCTGATGGCACAAAGAAGTTTAAGAACAATCTTTTCATACCAAAAAGATGGACTACAGTACAGGGAATAAAGTTTATATTTATCAAAATGTACTATCAAGGATTTGAAGATCAAGATACTACTTGCAATAAAGACACAAAATTAACATCTGCTCAAAATCTACTTGTTTCACAAACTGTTGACATTAATTAAAGTGCAAAACATGTTTAAGATTGAGTCCTTTATGTCTCAGTACAGCTTTAGCAAATAGAGACAACTATTCCTACACATCCGACATGTGTCTGCTCACATCTTTTAACGGACTATCCGAATCTGTTTTCCTCAACAAAAAAAAAAAAAAAAAAGATCTGTTATTCTCTGTTCAAGCCTGTTCATACCTGAAACTTTCTCTAAAATAAATTATATGCCATAGTTTTAACTCAACAACTAATCATCAATTTTCTAATCGTTTTCTTGACTTTTGGACTTGTTTTTTGTACAGCACCATTGAGTGTGGTTACACAGTAATGTACACTATATCAAGTTTTACAACCTTAACCTTACCCTTAAACATTAGTTCTTCACATCCTTTATACATCTGATGTCACTTAATTAACATCAGTATACTGGGAACAAATAATGAACAGCTCTCCTCATCCCGACTCCATTCCAAACACAGGCCATCATTTTGTTATCATATGACCACTAACATCCAAGTTTTCAAAAGTTTTGTCTTGTACCCATCCTCTTCCTAGACTTCCAGACAATACTTCACACAGACCAGTAACTAGGACCTTGCCACAACAAAGCTTTGAAAATATCCATCACAAACTGACAGCATTCTCTTCACTGACTGCTTTGCTTAGCTGCCTGCAGAGTGCTTTACCTTGTTGGTATTTGAAAGTGACCTTTCATACAAGATCTCAAATGTTAGGGAGCGATGAAACTGGATTAGTAAGGTGAGAAAGCAAACCCTTACTATTTCATTATCAGCACTCTTTATTAATTTAGCCAAATCTACACATCTTTCTGAGTTTTTATAAGGTAGGCTATTTTGATGATTCACACATTCTCCATAATTAGATTTCTAAGGTTAATAACATAGGTAATTGGATATATTCATCAAAAGTTGCCATTTTAGAATAAACTGCCAATTTTAGAATAAACTGCTAATTTTTGTTAAAGTAGGTCACAATCACAATTGTACCTGAACTACACACATGCATAGACAAACAGTGTGATTTAATACAATACATTTTAAATGTATTGACGTCATGCAGTGTCATTCTAGCCGCAAAACAATGAAGCACACTGCATGCACCATGTTGACTTCACACATACTCATAGTTGACTCGTGCATGCATCCAGGTTGATACACCAATCAGCTATCAGCATTTGTTGGTGTAAGTTGCAATGAAACGTGCTTGCCTCCATTGGAGGACACACTTTCTGTTCCGTGACATCATATAGCAATATGTCTATTTTGATAACCACATTTTCTACATGTGTAGTTTTACTGTAAAATTTGCATCTCACATATTGTACATTAGCACACATAAGACTGGAAGTGTGAGTACATGTCATAAATACTAATACAGCCCTATGTTTAAGTATCTCTTGTGAGTTTGAGTACACACCACTTTCACAAGCATCAACTTCAAAAATTGTCATCAGTAATAATTTCTTTACAAGCCAATTTCCTTGTAACTGACAGTAGTTTCTCCAAAAGAGCTTCCTCCTTACCCTTCCACTAACAAAGCCTATTTCAACTACACCTCCCAGATGAAGCTACCCTAACCTACTCAGTGTTTACTGGCCTAAGGCCATATCTGCTCAGATGACCTTTGAACTCCACCAAAAACAAAACAATTTTTTTCAATATGAGGCATCCACATACCTTAGTACAAGAACAGTCAGTTTGTCTTCTTGAGGTATTTTGTTAACAAGCTAGGTGCCACAAAAACACCTAAGCACACTTCATGAATGCATATACTTCTCTTTTCCTTGAGGCTTGAAGTGATGTATTTAATATCATTTATATAAAGAATACCATCTATGATTTAAAGATCCACTGGAATTATTTTAATCTATTGTCCGCTTCTTTCCAGATGAATGTGCTTCAAAGCTTGATGATATCCAAAATGACTCTACCCTTATGCAAAAATAACTGGAGTGTTGCATCCTGTCAGCATTTTTATTAAGCCTTCAGAGCTTAACTCTTCAGTACATCCCAGCTAGTTCACTGATTGTTAGATTGTAGAGAGGTATACTGATATTTACCAAGAAGCTTTAATTTCAAAATACACCAATCAGGAAATACCATTATTTATAACTTTCCTTGAATGAAGGTTGTTAAAATATTAGATCTGACTATCTTTGGAATTCTTCTTCCATAAAAAATTTTTTTATATCAACTAATGTGTAACAGGATTACCCTGTATTAAAATGGTCAATATATTTTCAAGAGGTTTTGCTAGGAATTGTGGCTACTATACTTTGTATACATTTCAGTGTTTTCAGACAGCCAAAATAGTCATTTCCTTGCCACAAGATCTTTAATTTTCTCATAAGCTGGTATGCACTGATAGTTACATAAAGACAGGAATTCAATCAACATCTATTTTCATACTACTACTGTTCACGAACAGTTAAACATTTTTCCAGCCACTAATTATATAGTCTCTTATAGCTAACACATATTACTACACTGTAATCTAACAAGTACAACTATGTTCAGGATGGTTGGTTTCAGAAACAAAAACTCCCACAAAGTGATTGTAAAGTTAGTTAGTTAGATGGGATTTAACGACAAACCAACACGATTGTGTAGTGATTGTAAAGAAAAAGCAAATAACACACAGTGCTATTGTAAGTACTATGACCCTTGGTTATGAAGTAATTCCCACCCTAGTTGATTTGTTCCAGTGGCAACAGCTGTATATCATATCTGTTTTTCAGCTACAGACGACCTATAATGGAGGCATGGGGAAGTGATTCTGTTTTAGCATAAGCACTTCTATTATATATCGACTACCTGTTTTACAATGCACTTAACCTTTTATATGCTAGGGAAATCATAAGAGGTCATGCTGGATTTATAATCAATTGAGGGCAGTATAACAGTTTCCTTTACTTAAAATTGCAGAGCAGGTGAGGGCACTAGTGCACTTTATGAACAGGTGGTGCACAAATGACTTAATTGGGACTACAGTATGATACATTTGAAGAAAGCAGAATACGAACAAAAGTTCGTACAGAGGGAAGGGAAGGGGTAAAGTGGGGAAACTCAATAATAACAAACAAAGATATCATGGGGTTAGATGGGGTTTAACGACACACCAACACGAATGTGTTGTATAGTGTCAGCAAGAATAAAGGGATAAAAATCAACTTAATAAAAGTAAAGATGGAGTAAAATAAAAAAGCAAAGATTGGGTAAAATTCAAGTGGAATGTCTGGGCAAATGCAAATGAGGGTGTTAAAATTTACTGTAAAGCTTACTTTCCTTGAGAAAGCCCAGAACAAGAGAACGGTCAGTGTGCTCGAATAATGTTTGAATAATGTTTCCAGGTTTGGCACAGTGTAGTACTTCTGACAAACCAGAATAAATTTATTAGAAATGAGGTCATGAAGACACTACAGTATCAAAGTATCAGCACATTCACAAGCACAGACTCCCACATCAGTCATGATTTGTTTAAAAGAGAGCACTAGAATAGTGAAGTTGATCACTTTGCTGGCAATGAAGCAAGGACGAGATATAGGCCTATTGTAGACCATTCAGGATAGAGATACAGTGCCACCTAGTCAGGATATAGATATAGTGCCACCTAGGGAGGAATTCATTGCCAGTGATCATTCTCCAGTGGATGGGCTGTCCAATAGTAGTAACAGGGGAGGTGCCGTTAGTAGGAGCAAAATAGATCCCATAACTTTCTGTTATCCCCCAGACTTTTCTTTCTGTAATGTTGTATAACTTTCTGAGAAGCATCTTTATTACTGTAAATAAATTTTCCAGGTTTGACTCAATACCATGGATATTTGAGTTGAACCTAGGCAGAGGCACAAACTGGATATCAATTACCAAGTATCAAAGGATAATTTTCTATATCAAAAATAGATTTCTATATCAACTGGGAGGAAAATGAACTGAAAGGTGATATTCACAATTCTCCTAGCTTTTAAACAAGGACTGGGCTGTAACTGTCCTTGACTGTTTCTACCAAAAGAATTTTTCTCAATATAAATATTGGTTTACAAATAATGGCACAGACAGAAGGGGCTTTTTATCACTATTAAACTATTCAGTCTCACCAATACTCCGACAACTTTTCTCCCCTGAAATTAGACATGACATGAGGAGAATGTTGAATTGTTTCAAACTAAGACAGTTTTGGTCATGAACTACATACAAACAAGTGAATTTTCCCTGTGAGATCCTTCTTTCTTCAAAATAAAACTACCAAACTTCATTAGTGGCCCAGTGCTCTTTATGTTTGCAATTGTTTTCAAAACACATAATTGCAGACTAATGACATACAAAAGATAATTTAAACAAAATGGTGTTAATTTATACAAAGCCACCTAAAATACTGAACACCCACAAAGCTCTTACAAAGAACTGTACTTACAATACTTGTAAATATTATTGCAAAAATTCACTACTAAAAATATCATAAGCATATATGCAATATGTTTCAATATACAGGTCTACATCATTCAGCACTGCCTTCAGGAAGAGCCTAATTGAAAACTGTTCTTTTACACCCCCTACCTCATTATGTTCTTGCTTTTCACTGGTAAATTAAGCCGCCTGATGTGTCACGAGTACCCTTCAACACACTGCCAATGCAATTCTTCACATCAAGTAACTACTTGATGTAACCCACTTACATTTTTTTAATTCTCTACGCTGACTCAAGCCCTGCTGGGCTTCCACAGAGAATGTATAATAGAAAATTACTCTTTATCATAAGGGATGCAGTGGATCTCGGACAAGAGGCATGAATAATTGGTGTTTAATCGTAAATCTTGTTGTTTTGTTTTTCCCTAAGGGGATGCTACTGTCAAAGTACAGTACCCATCTACGTACAGGTAAATCCAGCAATCATGCATGTACAATACATGATGTAATCAGGAACATGTTTGAGGAAATTTGTTAGGTAAATAGGAAGTACTTCCATGATTATACTGATCAACTGCCACTGCTGTACATCCAAGTACTGTAACAGCACATTAACATGACTAGCTATTTGGCAAGAAACTACTCAAGGGCTGAAATCTTTACAAAGGAATCCAAGCAAAATGTCCATCAGTATTTTCACATGCACTTCTTTTCTTTTCCCTCCATTCTCCCTCTCTATAGAAAAGGGGGAGTTGAGAAGGGGAGGATTGGATAGAAGAACCACAGAGAATTTATCAAAGTGAATTTCTGCATTCCCAAAGCGCTGTAACAGCACACTTACATGAATAGTTATTTGGAAAGAAACTTTACAAAGCATCAAGGCAAAATGTCTGTCAGCACTTTAACCTTCCTTATCTCCTGATGATAGGGAGGCTTGGGGAGCAAGAGGAGGATATCATGCATTCCTTTCCCCATCCCCCTTTTCCCTACCTATAGAATGGGGAGGGGGAAGGTGGATAGTGGAACCACAGGAGATTAATTAATGGGAATTTTGCTGCCATCTTATTAACCTGGTATTGTTACGTGTACACAGGAGGGATGACCTTCCTCCTACTACCCTTCTGCCATTCTGGTTATGATATTTACCACTGGTACCAATGATAATGCAGTTTCCCTTCAAGTACCTGTAAAGATTTGCAACAGCTTGTTGCAGGCCTGCGGATTTCACGCGAATGATCGTACGCGGTCGCATGTTGGTTACGTGACCGCCAAACCACGTAACCAAAAAATCGGTTACGATGTCCCATCTGACACTCACATTCAACTCTTGTGTTACCGTACCTAAAATTTGACCATTCATGAGGAGGCATTTTAAATTTGATATGAAGATATACTCTGAAAAATACACACTACCAGTTCCGACATTTTCCCCACATCACTCTTGCCTAATATCTCACACACCATGAAATAGATCGTGTGCGGCTCCCACATTGCAGTATGTGCTATCGCAAATTGCATTTGCTGAGTCCACTGGCTGACTGATATCACTACGGTGACAAACTGTGCAGCCAAGATACCCGGTAACTATTCACTATGTGGATACACTACACAGTAGGACTTTCAACAGGCCCGGCCGGCCGTACCACTGTCAATTTCCTTTTAATCTAAAGAACGTTTAAATGATCTGAATTACGCACCGATTAAACAGTGTCCATCTCTACAGACAATGCAAAATGACATTCGCAATTTGCACTAGCGTTTAAAACCTGTATTTTGAGATCTAGCGATCATTTCACTGACTTCTTTAACCCAAATTTTTTAATAAACGAAACCAAGTATCAAAATGACAGTCACTAATCGTACCTTTGGTTTAGTGCCAAAATGTATGCAAACACCGATACATTAGGCCATTTCCATGTTCTGTAGGGAAGTTCAAGTGAAACGCCCGATGAAAGCACAGTAAAGTCACAGCATGTGTATAGGTCTGTACATGCAGGCAAAAACTAAGACATTAGGCTACGCACCTGCTCTGTACTGAAGTTGACGTACATCGCAAGGACATTGGGCAAGGTACGGGAAATTACAGTATTTTCGATCACTGCATGTACCGCTAAACATGTGTACAGTAAGCCTACACACTGTTCATGCATAGATAAAGCATGGTAGGAAGGTGTGAAATGGCCAAGTTCATACATTGAAATATTGCAGGACTTCCGGGTATTTCTGTTTTAACGTTCCTTCTGTGAGCTACTTGGGCTACGATAAAGGTATATTCTGAGAAAGTGTGAATTCTATTGCGTACTTAAAAGCAGATCTGGGCTTCTGCTGCGAATGGGACAAACACTGAATTTTGTTAAGGGGAATTAGTAGGCTTACTGTGAGTAGATGAAAATCAATTCAATCAGGGAATTACATGCTATGAATGACGAGTCACCGACAGTTTAATTTTAAAGCTTTATTTGAAAGATGTCAAAGCAAAACATGGAGGAGAAAAATGCTTAACTTCTGTCATTTTTTGAAGGGAAATCCGTTTGAAAATTTGGTTGAATTAGGCGCCGTATAAACAGTCAATCTTTCTTTTAACCGCTTACGCGTGACAGCCCAGATTGGTGTGAAATCATGGGCAGGCAGGTAGGAGTCTGAATGAGGGATAAGGAGGTGAATGGGCAGGAATTTAGAGGGCAGGGGTGTAGGGGAGTGGGGGTGTCCTCGCAATCTTTGGGAATCTGCAAAAAACGGGTTTTTGAGACTCAAGAAAAATGGGTTATGTCAGGTTACGAGGATCAAAAACCACGTAACCTAAAAAATGGTTACTATGAAATCTGAAATCCTCAGGCCTGTTGTTGTCTCCCACACTGGCTGTCATCATGGGTGTCATTTCATGCAGATCCAAAACAAAACCCTGACCACACATCAATGGGTAAAATTACCTTTGTTTTTATTGGTTCATACAGTTAATACTGACAGTGATAGGAATATTAACGTATTTCTCTGTGCTTGAATAAAAACTTAGGATTTAATCGGTGCCTAACTCTAGCAAAATGCAGGTCTTCATTAGATGAACTTTTTTACATTCACTATGAAAGTTAACTTTCTAATCAATCAATCTCTCCATGAAAGCAGTACCTATAGCATGCAGCATTTCAAAAAGTTCTTTGTACTGTGTTTATCTGATCTACTTCAGCACATATGCAGAAGAGTAGAACAACTTAAGAACTATATTTCAGCATTTCTACACCTTAAGAGTCAAATCTAACTTTAAAATTTTCTCTTGTTTAATGTTGGCTTAGCATGTTCAGAATTCTCAAAGATTAAAGAGAATGCAAAAAAAATTCAGGAAGGCCAGTTTAGATATTTTGAATATTTTCACTTTTAGTACTCATCAGTCTTTGCTTACAATGCATACTTATGAGATGCATATGTCATCTATTTGTAGCACACCTGGAAAAATTGTACATTTTATGCTACTCTCTACAATACCAGCTGGCAGCTGTCAACCTTAGTTGATGCCTTTATGCCTCCTTCATTCTAGAGTTTTGGAAAAAAATTTAAAGGATGTCACAAAAACTTCATGGTCTCCTAGAAAAATGAAAATTTCAATTTGCTCTGTCAATGTTACGTTGGAGCCAACCTCTTCCTCACTCTCTGTTGCCATCACAGATATTCCACTACCTTGGTGGGTTCCCAGTGAGTTCTGTCTACACACAAAATGTGGCAAGTGCGACGTCTGGATGTTTTCCTTGAAACTTGTTGTTTCTACACCAGTACAGTATGTCTCCTGACATACTGTAGGCATAGAAGTTGCTTTGATATGAGGTACTGGTCATGTTAGACTGCCATTATGGGTGGGGGTCCAAAGGGGGCTACCCCTATAATTCAGATAAAGTCTTGAAACTTTGAGGCACCTCAGGTGCTGCTTGATTTTGTGCAGTTTTTGAAGTTAATTTATTGAAAAGTTGGATAAATTTCAGAGAATGAAAAAATATGGGATTTTCGTCATTGAAAATGGGTAAAAAAGCATACTTCAGTATCCCACATTTTGACAGAGGCTGAAGCTTTCAAGCTCCTTGCTTCTTATGCTTACGAGTCCTGCTGGTCGTCACTTTTTCTGTTCGTCTATAGCAGTGAATCACTGAACATCCCACTAACATACCTGAAGAAAATTTAGAGCAACATGCCAACCTGAAGCAGCAGATAGGACAGAAGGCACTAAGTCCTGAAGGAAGTCCAGAAATGCCTCTTGGTATTTTGGTCTACCTCCAGTAAAGATACGGGCCTTATCCAGCCACCAATACCACCTGATCCTCCTTCTGTCCAAGAAGGGCAATGTGGAAAAACAGGTTGGTGAAGAAGGGCTTTGAGAAGAAGGGGTTGGAGAAGATGGGCTCAGCAAGGCAGGAATTCCGGAGCAGAGCTTGATGAAGAAAGGCATGCTGAAGAGGGAGCTAACAGTAAATGATCACCCTCTGTGACCACCACTCAGATTTTCAAAATCTTCACAGATTTTATCCCTCAGCAGGAGTTGCAGCTGAATTTTTGCCACATTGTAACTGTCCACACCAAATGTCCACTACATCTATGTTGCATGTATGGGGCACTGTTCGTACATCCTTAGAAGACTTCTGTACATCTGTGCTGCCTGGGTTTTCAACATATTCAAACTCCATGTAGCAGAAAATTTGTCCTCAGAAACCATGCAGATCATTCAATAAAGTTCCCTCTGTGTCTCAATAGGTTCTATGAGTACTTGCTACATTTCGTTGTTTTTTCATTGACGTAGTGGAAATTTCATTCTTGTAGCCTTGGTGTGATGCAGGTACAACACTGCTATTTGCTTCTTATGAACATGAAGTACTAAATCCTTCCTATTTAGATTAAACCACAATCATACTTTGCTAACAACAAATCTGGTATAGTAATCATGCAATCATTAAATGCTTTTATTAAAAGCATTACTGTGCAATATGCACATTAATGTTTCCTGTTCTATCAAAGTTTCAATAATTTAATCAAAATGCTAGACCAATTTATCCAATAACACAAGGCACATGAAGACAGCTCAAAGTTATTGGGCTGTAATGGCTTGGATGCCAGAGTACTTCCTGAAGCCTCTTGCGAAAGAAACAGTATTTTGGCAGTGTGCAGTTACTATACTCACCCATCATATGCTGCCTTGACTGAAATCTGATGATTTTCCTCCTCTGTCATCGTAGAAGGCATGGGCTACTCGCCCTCTCTCTGAAAATGATGGATATCAAAGAAAAAAGGTTAAATGCAGTTCTTTAACATTTTGCAAAAGACAGAAGACTTCTACAAAATTCACTTGTGCAAAATTGAATGACCCATTTCAGAAGAATTTTCACAGACTGTCAGGACTGCAAATCTTGGTTGTTGCAAATTTTTAACAGGCCTTTCAACTTTGGCTGGATCAGAAATCTTTTTCAATAATGACTACTTTTTGGTCAATTTTATAGCTTTGGTAGCATCTCTCTTAGGCTTCTACCACCCTTCTCATCCCGTTGTTGACAGTCAAAGACTCCCTTCACAGAGCCCCAGAGGTCCATGACACTACAGTAAGTTAAATGCCACTTCTGTGTCAATTAACTTCACTGGGACTTATTCTGTTGTAGATGGGCTTGTCACACATAAAACATATAAGGTGACTGAAGTTAAATAGATTGAGCAATTTTGCTTGGGCTACTAAACATAAAGTAAGTTTTGGGCTACAGTTTTCTAAAGCAATATGAAGTACTTTGGCAAAACACCTGGGGACATTTTTTTTGTGTGTAAATGAAGTGACTGAAATTTTTTTCACTGTATAGGCTATCAGTTAACGATTTTTTTTTTATTCCTTTTATCAGGGAATTTCCTGACTTTTTTATGTCTCGTGAAAATCCCTTGATTTTCCAGGTTTTTACGCTTTGAGGAAACAGTTCCTGAATCAAGACTGCAGCAAGCAGCAGGCCTTAATATATTGTATATTCTTTTACAGGGATAACTGCTCCTCTTCAGACTTACGGTATTCAGCCCTTTTCGAGTCAATATTTTGAGTCTCCTGTGTAATACTCAAATGAAGGCATCACCATAGGCATACCTTGGAAGACATTTGTATAAAGGGAAGGGGAGGGCAGAAGGTGCTTCCCCTGAAATTTTCCCTAATAAATGAGAGACAATTATGATATGAATTTTGACTCTAAAATACACTTTTTTTACATAGATGTTGGATATTTATTTTGTTTTGGGGGCTGTGAGTCCCCCAAAAGCCCAGCTTCCTTCCCTTTTGGTAAAAGCTGATGATATACAAAGATACTCCTCGAGTCCAACTATGAATTTAACTGTCATATATATGCACAGGTAGGTTGAATAAAGTAGGCTTGGGCAACTCCAATATCTTTGGACTCGGGAACCTACGGCCTTTACAGGTGTTAGTCCGATGCTGAAGGAGCAGCACAATGATGTCAAACCTGAGGCAGGATCATATACTTCAGCAGCTATAAACTCACATTTAGGATGTAACTGTTGACTACTATGCTGTAGCCTCCCAATGAAAGATTATACACCTGTAAGCTTACACTACAGAATCCTCAATGGATAAGGTGCCTACGTAACTGACAATGTCAGTGAACTGTGGCAAACTTGCTAATGAATAGAGAAAAATATCGAAAGGGCCTGTGGTGATATAGTTAGTTACTTAGATGAGGTTTAACGGCCCAGTTTCCAACTAACTAGTTCAAGTCGAGCCAGCCACGGCCTTTTTTCCAGTTGTGGCTCACTGGCTTGTTTTCCCTTACTCCATTGCTTATGCGGAGCATCACGCACAACGGCAGAAGGTTCCATTTTTGTGGTGATATAACACTTCATTAAACATGCAAAATTACACAAATGTTCACTTTAACATTTGATTTTCTTTGGTATATATTTTTGGTATTTCTGACAATTTATCAGGAATTGCAATCCCAAGGAAAGTAGAGTTGTTATTTGACTCCAGCTGCCAAGAGTCGTGACTCTGATGTAGCTGTGGGTAAACCCACCCATGCCTACAGTAGATAAAAGTATTCTTGTGATAAAAATGTTGGCAGGATAAAGGATAGATGTTTAGAAAGAGTTAGTTACTGTAGTTAGATGAGGTTTTATGGCTCAGTTTCTAACCAATTGGTTTAAGTCGGGCTGGCCACAGCCTTTTTGCCAGTTGTGGCTCACTGGCTTGTTTTCCCTACTCCATTGCTTATGCTGAGCACCAAGCACAATGGCAGTTGGTTCCATTTTTATTGGTATGACCCAGCCAGGATTCGAACCCCCCACCTTCCGACTGCAAGTCGGATGCTCTAACTTGACCGTGCAGTCTGTTTAGAAAGAGGATAGGCCTAATGTGAGCAAATAACTGGGGGGGGGGGGATAAAGGACTGTGCAAGCAATTCAAGTTCAAAAGGAGAAGAATGACAAGTACTGTATGGCAAGAAATAATATAGAAAGAGCTGTAGAGTAACTCCCTACCCCTCTGATTAAACACCAATTTTGTAATGACAGAAGGAAAAATATGAATCTGTATTGCATCCAGAGTTACATAACTTCAGAAACTCAAACTGCAGTAATTTTTAAATTTGGTACCATTACTTTTACTGTAGCATACATGTGCAATGATGTTGCTACACTGCAGGGCAGAAATAATTTTCTGACTCATTCAGGGCTTAACACAGTGAATCACGTGTTCAACTGATTTAGGAGTGCATGTATGGCTACTGTACCTATGCAGGCTTGTCTATTGGCTGAAATAAGTATAAGTCCTCAGTACTCTAATAGGTAGCTTTGTAGTGTTATTGTCATCATGCAAAGGTATACAATCTAAACAGTGACAATTTACTTTTAAAGCCACAAAAATGTGTTTCAATAATCAACAGCAATATTTTTCAATTACATTCACACAAAGGATACAACCTGCTTAAAAATAAATATACACAGTTGAAACTTGACAAAACACTTGACCTCAAGAGTAAATTTAACCTCACAACTAAGAATAAAAGTCCTCAGCCTGCAAATGTTATTTGTTCTGCTTAACAACACGCAGTATTTGCAGAGCATTTTGAAGTTTCACTGTAGAAATATCAAAGTTGCTCTGAGTTAGTTAAGGGTGTGAAGTCCAGCATGTAAATACGTGCACTTATTTAGTGCCCTCAATCATGCACAGTGTGGCATCCCATACCCATGAAAGATCTTGTCCCTTTCGGCTAAATTAAGCCATGCTTGCTGTTTGGGAATTAATTACCGAATAAAAATGTTTACACAACAGGTGAGTAACATGTTAACAATGCCAAATAAAACCTGTCTTTTACCACACTAAGGCTTTGAGTATTTTGTCATGGATAATTCAACTCAAGTGATCAGTGAACACTCCTGAAAAGACCTGCCTGTAGGTCTTTTGAGAGAATTAATTCCTCAAGCAAAAGGTGTGCTAGAGAATGAGCAAAATCTCTATTTCTATACATACATGAAATTCTGACAACAACAGTCCAGTCACTAGAGTGCAAAAAGTTGGGAAATGAAAAGTGGACATTTGTTTAGATAAAAACTTCCATTTCAGCATACAAAAATACTTGCTGTATTTGAATGTAAAGTTAAAGCCCCTAGATTTCTCTTTTTTGACCCCTACATTTCATGAGCTATGGGCTAGATTGGGTCTAGTGCTGTCAACAATTAGCGTTTAATTGCAGATTATTTGCCACCTGAAGGATCATTTAGAAAAGGTTACTCTTTAGTAATGGCACCTTTTCTTTCAAATCTGCTACTGTATGTGATCAGTGTCAGTTTATCAATTAATTTCCCTGCAAATTACTCCCAATAGCACTATCAGCAAAGTATTAAAGGGAAATACTGCATTTGAAATACAGTAATGTAATAAAGTGACACCAATGTAATTCCATTGTGGTCTATTCCCCTTCCCAAACATAAATCACAAATAAGTAGCAGCAGATCAACACAAATCTCATGAAATATGGACCAAAAGAAGCAATGATTTTCTCATTGAACCGGCTCATTATTGAACAATAAGCCTCGCCCACATGCATCGTTTGTACCGCTGCATATTCATCTAGGAGGAGACGCCGGGTCATATTTACACTCCATCATTAGTCAATGCGTGCTGAACTCGCTTACCCAAAGCGCTTCCCACAACCCTGTCCTTCATGCTCACAACAAGCTAAGTGACCACCATAGTTTCTGTACCGTCTGTGCTGTACTATGGGATATTGCAGCCCACCCAGGGAGATTCGATCAGTGCCATCTCCCACCATGCTCTTCACGTCCCACAGTCTGCATTACAGTGTGAGACGTGAACAGCATGGTGAATAGGGCAATGGCACTAATTGCAGAATGGAACAAATGGTACACTATTTGTTGAGGAATACTACGTGTACACAATTCTGTGAGGAGTGGTATCACAGGTTCGTAAAATTTTCGTTTCCTTACAGGGGCTAAACCGATATAGTTGCAGTTGCTGAAGCACCAACAATCTCTTTCCCATCCTGTTGTTCCTAAAGCGCAGCAACCTGCTAAGGCCCAAACCGCTACAATTTGAATTACAATAACTATAACTGTGCGTACTGTATACCAGGGAAGTTTCAAGAACCCTTTTATACAGTAGTATACTTACTGTAATTGAATACAGACAGAGTCGTAACGGTTTCTCAGAAAGTTTGTTCATATTTTACGAACATTTTTTACATGTTGTATTAGGCGTTTGTTATTGTGTGACGTAAAGTGATAAATTGATGTGATTGGTGGATTTCAAATCAGAGGTGACGAAGGTGTGGTTTTGCATGCATCATTGTTTGGGTGAACAAATTTGTCAGTTGTAACAAAAAGGTTAATTACTTGTTAATGAGTGCTCACCGGCGAGATTTTTTTCCCAGTTCCCTCTCTTTCATCGAAAGGGACCTGATCGTTTGTAAAACAGGATAGATTAAATAAAAAGCCTTGCAAATGCAATATTTCCCTTTAAATGCAGTGCAGAAATGGGGTGACTACACAGAATGTCAGCATTATAATCCACGAATATGATTTGCCATACAAAAGATTTGCATGGCCAGTGAGCTAGAACAAGAATGCAAGCCCACAAATGGACAATTCATTGTAACTTGGGACACATCAGTGAGTAATGCAACTTGATAACTACTGTACCTTGATAAACTGACAAAACTTGAAAACCAATGGAATAGTACAATTAAAACTCAAGCCTCAAACCTTACAAGTTTTGATGGAGAGGCAAACTACAGGGACCATATAACTGGTAAGGCATCTGGTAAGGCATATGAGCCCATTAATCTTACTGCAGAAGTTCAGGAAAATAAGAGGGAGAAGCCCTGTTACAGTGGGTCCCAGTCAAGACATACTTTAGTATGTGTATTATTACTCAACTGTCCTTGCAACTTCATAATATGCACATTAACACTGGTGTTATGTAACATGGCAAAAGATGATGATTCCTACTGTACAACTGGAAAAAAGGCCGTGGCCAGCCTGACTTTTAAACCAATTGGTTACAAACTGAGCCGTAAAACCTCATCTTACTACTAACTTACTGTAAATAACCCCCTCCACCTCCATCCCTCCGCCTTCTTGATTACAATTTCATTCTCAATTTTTTCGCCCTGATATTAACCTATTATGCAACACACACAATACAAAATATACTCCCAACCAACAGACTACAAAGACACTGCAACTTTCAAATACATGCAGACATTTAAATTCAGGTCCCAATAAAACATTATTCAATATAGTCTTAAGGCAGGCTGCACACACTGCAATGACCCAACTGCGACCTACCTACT
>WURT03552383.1:0-17745 GCA_009936505.3 Holothuria glaberrima | reverse complement strand
CCTTCAAACCCCTACATCATGAGTCTGTTATGCCTGGCCCCATTCTAGACTTGCTGTAAAGAACAGATACTACTGTAAAATCAACAACTCTGTCCTCAATCACGAAAGTACAACTGTACAGTACCTTGGACTTCCATGCTTAAACAAACAACCGAACACTAATAGACCTGGATTTCTGCATGGAACTTGGAAGTAAGTACTATGGTACCTTGGATTTCCAGGCTTCATGGGTACTTGATCCCTTTGATACAAAAAGTACATTCTGCACAATGACACTAAGTTAATATACAATTTAAAAGGAGAGAAAGGGAGATCAAGAATGAAGGGGTCCTTCTTTCACGAGTGTTTGTTCTCAGGAGGAAGTGAAAGATTTTCTCTCAAAGCAGACTACCCCACTGGTAGAACCAGAGGTGAATTCCAGATTGTAAAAGCCTGAATACACAGGACCATTGTAAAACCTTGTTGATAAATAGATTTTAAGTCCATTGTGATTCTTTGCCCCCTAACACAAAACATTTGTGCAACTGCCTCTCAATAGGACCTTAGCAAGTATGTGTGTACA
This sequence comes from Holothuria glaberrima, assembly GCA_009936505.3. NCBI lineage: Eukaryota > Metazoa > Echinodermata > Holothuroidea > Aspidochirotida > Holothuriidae > Holothuria > Holothuria glaberrima. The sequence goes on along the minus strand of WURT03552383.1, from coordinate 17,183 downwards.
GGTCAACCAGATTAAAGTGTCTGATGAGGAGCATTTTAACTATCAAACAGTGTTTAACATCTATTGTACATAGAGTTGTATGTAGTAATTGTAAGTACATCCTATAACAAGGAGGAAAGATGTTAAGTTTGTAGAACCACCTCATTCATTAAGTGTACAAAGTGTGAGCCCATAAACTTGCTACAGTAAGCAACAGTACACTGTAATGTAAGGAAATGCTGAAAGTAAAGGCCACACAGTACTGTATCTTGACTGCACTAGACTCATGGGTGGCAATCTGTGGGGAGAGGGGACATGTCCCCCCAAAAATTTGAGAAATCTTCCACTGACTTTGATTTTTCACTCAGTAAATTATTTGAAAATTTGGTCATGGCCTCCCAAATTGCCAACCTTGGCACTACTGCAGGGCTATAGCTGCCTGGCTAGGGGCCCTCTGTGTTTGGAAGTTCCATATTCCTTCAGGGTCATGATCTCTATTTGTCCGAACTTTCACATATTGCCACCAGATGGAGACTAGGCATTACGATTGATTAAAATGCACTATCCTGTGCACAATTTCTCCAGTACACTACAGTACCACTGTGACACTCTACATTCAAAATCAAGTCATATTTTTAGACAACTGTGTTCAGGTTTTGCACATACAGTAATAGGTATGAAAGTTTTCTGAAGAGATTGAGCTCAATCCATTATTACAGGCTACATTTAGGTATAGCCAGGCTAAGGCTACACTGAGGTACTAAGGCAGATGGATCCAGGGAATTGGTATGACTGGGCTACAATTAGTAGGACCTGGCAGAAAATTCACTATCAATTGAAAGAAAAGAATTCACATATTAAACACACATTGTAGAAAATTAGGGGCTGCAGATATTAACATGCAATACTGTTGTGTGTGGGAGTGGGGGAGGGGGATACAAAAGAGATATGGCACAGCTACTTGTCTAGTGTCAGCCGAAGCTGTACTGTAGCTGAGTGGACAGGGCAGTGGAATTTGAAGGGATGAAGCTTGGCAACCAGGAGGTTTGGGGTTCCATCAATGGCTGGGTCAAAGTGACATGGGTTCTTCATCCAAGAACAATCTACCATTAAATATTCCCATCTGAACTAGCTTTTCAAAAGAAACCAAATTTGAGGTGGGGCGATGTAGAGGAGTTGGTTAGTCACCCTACCTGAAGTTGTAATTCATAAGCTACATTATGGCTTTTCTCACAATTGTGTCAGCTTAGCATCATAAAACAATTGCCCTTCAATGCTTGAAATTTTAATTAATTGACCCACTCCTTACAGTTAAATGCCAAGCACACTCTGTTACTAAATGCGACAATAACCAGAGTTGTCCTCAGACTGCAGTACTTTCATCCATATTTGAAGGTTTGCAAATTTTAAAAAGCCACATTACAGTGCATTCATGTCAATGCAACCTGGATAAAATTATCTTTGATAATAACCTGACATTTTAATTTAAAGGCCAAATTCCCTGGAGCTTTTTTATCAGTAAAATGCCAAACATTTCTTCCAAATTCACAAATGACTAAAATTCTACATTATCCAGACTTTATTACATGCAGGGGGTACAGGCTGTACAATTTAGCTAGAAGTAGATTTTAGCTATACTAAAGAAATTTCAAATGCCAATGTTTCGAGAATCGAACATGAATGCATGGGAATCTCAATTATCTTTCATTTTAATGAATGCCAAATTCTCTGTGGATTTGAGTAACTTGACTCTAACTCAAGTGTAAAGACAAAATTAATCAGACTTAAATAACGGCTCTGTGATAAGATGTTCCCCAGTGAGTTATTTGATTCCTACGAGGTGAAGGGACAGCTGATCGATAGAGGACAATGCCCCACAGTGCAAAGCTGATAGCATGAATTAAGGACCTAAGTCTGGCCCCCATCCATAAATCTTATGCCGATGGGTCTGGTTAAAAAAAAAAGCATTTGAGAGAACTCTTACTCTCGTAAATTTGTTTTCAAGAATGTACAGTAGGGACCAGAAGAACATTACAGAGAGTGGAAAAAGTTGTTGGTAACGGTGTTTCGTAACGGGATGATGAGGGATATATGATGGAATGTTTTTCCTATACCTATTTGAGAATTGATGACAACAGGAACTGATGAAGTGTTTCGAGAGGGTGTTTCTGATATAATTAATTATAAAAGAAATTAGACAATAGATATAGGCCTAAATACTCTAGAGAGACAAGACACTGAGGGATCTTTCCCAAATATTCTGAGAAGATCAGTATGGGCAAACTATTTTACGTTCCTTTATATATAGTGTAAAAGAAAAATTTATGCAGTCATGCCAACTAAATTCATGTTCCCTAGTACTCTTTTTCATGAATGCATGCTCATTTTAATCATAATTACATTTTTGTTTTTGAATTATTACATTCATTCAGACTTACTGTACTCCATGCAGTTTTTAACTTATACTGTATAAAGTATCTATTGTTTACTGTACTTTTGGAATCACCATGTAACATACTTAAAAAGGGAAATTAGAGGACATGATTTAGATTATGATGTGTCAGAATAAAGTTGGGGTGATATGCTATTACAGTATCTATTTATAGCAAAAACTGCGTTGACCATTTCTGAATACAGGTGAGCTTTCAGTATTTGTGTAATACAAGCAAAAAGTTTAGCATATTTTATGTGCTGTAAACAGTGATCACAGAAAAGGTCTGCTATGAGGCAGTGTCAAAAGAACAGTTCTTTAATACTAAATTGATTCAAAGGAAAGTAGGTTGTTACTGAACTCTCAGGAAGAGTTTTGAGTCTGAAATAGGGTCCACCAGGAACCTACCTTAGTCTGATATACATACCAGTTTACAATGGCTAAGATTATCACTTGTGAACTGACTTGATATGAACTGCCATACCACTGAAACTAAGTTATTAAAAAGTTCCTTTATGTGCATAGGGTTACATTAAAGGAAAAAGAAATATTGCTTTTCTAAGCAGGTACATAATTATGATAAAGCAACAAATTATAAACAAGTAGCAGCAAACAGCTTTATTGTAGCTTGTTCTGTTCTAAAGATATGGCTATTTATTGCAATGACAGGGTGCCGCCATAAGTTAGTTAGATGAGGTTTAACGGCCCAGTTTACAACCAATTGGTTCAAGTCGAGCTGGCCACGGCCTTTTTTCCAGTTGTGGCTCACTGGTGCCGCCATAAGATGACTTGGAGCAAGTCTATAACATCCTATCAGAGCCACATTAGGGCAGATCTGTAATGTATATCTTTGTTTTTAGGACCATTTTTTTTATTTTAGGAAATGAAATAAAAAAAAATTGTGCATCCTTAGTAAGAAGTTACAACCTGAGGAATAAACAGTTTAAACAAAATCTTGACAGTACCTATGGTATCAAAGAAATTATTGAGACAGATTATAAAGAACTGCATAGCAAATGCATAATTTGTTGTGGCTCTATGACATCATAACAGACTTGCTACAATTGTCATCATTTTTTGCAAATGGTAGCACCCTGTCATTGCAATAAATAGCTATATCTCTAGAACAGAACAAGTTACAATAAAGCTGTTTGCTGCTACTTGTTTGCAATTTGTTGCTTTATCATATATACCTACTTAGAAACAGTATTTCTTTGGCTTTTAATTGGCTATTAATCATTTATTGATTGACCCATATACTGAACATACTGTACTACTGAAAATGCCCCTAAAAGTCCCTAAAACATACAGTGCATATTATTTTACCCCTAATTGACCCCCTCACAGGACTTAATACTGTAGGCCTCAGTTGACAATTGAATGACTGAATTTTAGCAATGCCACCCTACAGTACTCATATGTGTCAGGCTAGGGTAACCTATCAAGGCAGGTAATAGACCGCACACAACATACTGAACATTACTGCACCATGAATCATACTTGTATGTCGTTGTAAGATGAAAGTCATGGTGAAGACAATGTACAGCTCAAATAGTAATACATACACTGTGTATTAGTATACTAACAAAGTTTACACTGCAAAAGTTGTGCTCACCATGTATAGCATGTACGTATATTGCATATGGCAAAATATGGGCCATGACTATACTGTTGACTTCTATTTGATACAACCATGGTCTAACAACTACCTTAATCATCCCTAGCATTAATTCCCCTGTACTAACTTAACCGTGTTAAGTAGTGGCCATGATCCAGCCTGCCCTTGGCCAGCAAGAATGCCAGCAGACTATGTTGTCATGATTACATGCAGCTATAAAATCTTACAAATGTACTTAAAGTTTATGTCTACAGCTGTACAACCTCATAGCACCATTCAATCCCCTTGTCTCCTTGAACATGCCCTCTGTACCTAGACAAAATGTCCTCTTTGAGAAAAGATAAATTAGTTCTATGCTATCCTGTCATATTTGAATGTGGTTAATATACAGTGTGAGATTACGGCCTTGCCACATTAAACGTATGAATTTACATAATACACTAAAATCCAGTCCATAGATCTAGCAAACCAGGAAGTATGACACAGCATGTAGGTTGCCATTAAACCACACAATATGACTACAGTAACATTCAATATAAAAATCACAGGAGTTCCCATAAATGATCTATCTTTACCATCCCACACATACATACATATACTTCAATAAAAACAAATTTTAACAAAAAACAAAACATGCAATCAAATGTTTGATACATCACCCAATGCATCAATTAATACTGCATTCAATCCATCATCAGCACCTCTGAAAACTTGTCATAAATTACTCTAAATTTTTTTCTTGGGACCTTCCTTCTTCAGCATTGGTATACAAATGAACTACAGTATATCATTCCGACCAAATCTAGTGCAACCAGTGACTACACAGAAGCTGGCTATAATGTTGATAAACACAGTTGATGACCTGCAGTTTGCAGTGTGGTAGTACTATACTCTCATATATAAAACTATGCATACCCCATGCAAACCATTGGGACTTGAATGTTTGTGAAGAATTTAAGCAGCACATACATGTATATACAGTAGATGCATGTATTCAACCCTCCTCCTCACTTAAGAGTTCCCAGCTGTACCATCACATGCCATTCCTGAAGTTCATGAGCCAAGGGTCAACCACAACAAAAATGGCTTTGATGTCTTTTATTGACAACTCAGGGTCAACAACAACACAACAACATACCAAGCACTTGTGGTGAGATTAGTGTGCGATCAAACAAGTCATGAGTGTCAATGGCATCCTGTGACAGCATGGATTGGGAAGGATGAAAATCTCAAGATGATCATAAAAGTCATATTATATTTCTGTATTGATACTCAATAGTTTTGAGATATGCCTGGCAAATGACTTCATAGGCTTGTGGTTGTAGGGTTAAGCAGCCTGAAACAGTTCGTAAACATTTTGCACTGGATACTGACAGCAGAGGAGCAAAGCCAGGATTTGTGCCATGGGGGGGGGTTGTTTGAGTGTGTTAGTTAGATGAGGTTTAACGGCCCAGTTTCCAGCCAACTGGTTCAAGTCGAGCCAGCCACAGCCTTTTTTCCAGTTGACATAGAGAGGGCCTAAGGGGAGAAGGTGTACCCCTCCCCTGCAGAGAAAAATATGAATTTTTTTTAGGCTTCTAGTTTAAGGATTGGTGCAATATTTGTACTTCCAAATGAAATAAAGTTTATTGTGAGCATTTTTGATACTTTTTTTGCCATTTTTTCTCAAGCTTGGACCATGGGAGTGGGGGAAGGGAGAGGTTCCAATCCCCAACCCCCTTGGCTATGCCACTGACTGACAAGAAACTGCACAGAGATGCCTTAGGACTAATAACAGTATGAAATATGCAGTTTGTAATTAGGCTATTAAAGAAAAGTTGTATTACAGAGAATATGTACACTTAAAAGTACAGTAGTTTCTCAACTACAGTACAGTACCTATAGCAATTTTTTGCATTTCTTAAAGAAAATGCATGGATGTAAAATTTGTGGTAGATTTTAAACAATTTTATGCCAGTCCACAATTTAAAAAATTCAAAAGTCACAAATTAATGGTAAAATTTCTAGGACCTGGTGGTTTTTAGGTAATTTGGAACAGGCCTAAAAGCATTTTTGCATGTACACAAACATTGTTTGTAACATGAGGCCCACTTCTGATTTAGAAGATGTCATATACATTGTACTATTATGCTACAATATGCTGTATGCTTTGCCAGATGCATGCGTAATGAGAGGTCGTTGGTAAAAAGGTCACAAAGAGTAACAAGAATATACATTACGGCAGGTTTGAAAAACACTATAAGCCTACACACTGTAAAGCCAAACTCGATCTGAACTATACAAATACTGTACACCTGCAATGTGTGCTGTTCTTGTATGGTACAGTATCTACATGCCTCTATAAAATACACTGAAAATAAGTCGATTGTCATCCTAATGCATATTTCAGCTTCTGTATGTATCCACCCTATTTTCTGTACACAACTGAAATAAACTTATGACATCATCAGAAGCAGTAAAACAGAAACTTGATTTAGACAGCATAAAATCCATCAAAAAAAAGTTAAATAAAGAATTTATTGGTGTGAAGAGAATTAATCAATAACCATAAATATTGTCATCAAATTAAGTGGAGATACATCCATCATTCAGTATATTTATAGAACACGGAGTGTGTCTGTGGGAGGCATGTGTGTACAGAAATTGTTCATTGAATGAGTGTATACTGCTATTATTGGACACCTAAGTGCTAGTGTCATTAATGCATGAGAGGGGCAGGATGACTTTAAACTGGGGATGGGGGCACAGCATGCCCTTGCCTGAAATAAGATTAATTTTGTAAATTGTGTACATGTGTACCAATGATTTCAAAGCTAGAGTGCAGACTTCCATCATAACCACAACTCCAACAATATACAAACGGGCTCGTTGAGTTGTTATTATGTTGTGACATGTTTGAATGAAATCTTTCCATGACAATGTTTCTAATGGCCTTAATTCCCCAAAATTCTCCTCCACTGTGCTGTTAGTTTGCCAGAATTTAGTTGCGGGCAAGTGGGGGTTACATAGGTTAATAGTAAGTAAGATCGACGAGAACAGCGATGTAGATTACCCATATCACTTCTTATATCTACCAAAAATGTGAGATATTGAAAGTTTTTTTTTTTTTTTTTTGTACCTAGGTTGCATATGATTTATTTTGTGGTAAAAAGTGTCTGGTCACAAATTTTTAAGAACTGATTTTAACCACTAATTACCCTAACATCGCCATTGTTGTTATAATTGAGTCAGATGTGCCAAATTTCTTAGTTTGACCATTTATCTTCAAGCTGTGAGTGAAACTCAAAAGCTGTGAAAAAAATCATCAATTCTGTGATCCATCTCAACAAGCTCTTTTAACAGTTGCACACATTACCTCTCACTTTGTTCCCCTATGATATGTATCTTACAAACCCCTATCAAAATGCTTCACAAAATTTTACCACCTGAATATGTTTCATTCAGGCCCATACATACTCCAAAGCAGCTGTACTGTATCTCACTCTATTTCAGCACAAATACAGATGCATAATAGGCTGAAAACTGCAGCAATTGCTAAAGAATAGCAGATATTCTTACGGAGAATTTTCTCCATTATTGCATCTTTCAGTGACAGTAAATATCTTGACCATTCTAAAATTCACAACTACATCAGCCTACACACAATTCATCTTTGCCAATACAAACACTTTCCTCTAAATATGTGGACACACAGCCAATGCTTCCTTTTGTCGTCTTCATTCCATCGAACAACTCCTCTGTGTTTCGTCTTTGATTCTTCTCCGAAAACCTCAAGGGCAAGTTTGTTCCACACTTTACACATCTCGGAGTAATCTGAATGCAAATGAGCAGCCAAAGTGCCTTAAGCAACTCCCCAGGCATGCTCACTGACTAAAACTTTCAGTCTTATGAGCAAGGTCAATGCTACAGCAACTACACTAAAAATAAGAATGACGATAAGAGCTCTACAACCGTGAGAATGGACTGAATTTTTTTATGTACAGTAATACAATTTTGGCCTAAATCTGCTATTTTAATATTTTTAGTTGACCTTTTGTAAACATGTCTCAGAACTCTACAATCCAAAATAGCAAGAAAGTCCCTGGCCTGGCTGATAGGCTATTCTTTCTTTAAACCAAACATTGCACTGCTGCCATTTCGATTTACAAATAAGGGCTAAAAATACACTGTACAGTATTTTGAAAAATACATTCTTCACCAGCAAATGTCATTTGCAATCAAGGTCCAATTAAATGATCTCTTGAAGGAAAAAAAACAATTTAAGGCATTAGATTGTTTTACATCAATGCTCCAGGTGAAAACACACAATGATGATAAACTGTAAATTTGTAATTTAAGTACAGCAGCTGTTTAGATCTATACTTGCTTGCATAAAACTTTGCAATGCATGAATATTTTCAGTGATACAGTAGTCATACACACTGTTTCATACAGTAGCTACATAGGTTGGTTTATTTTAAAGGGACTTATCAGCTAGGTTGGTTCACATAGTTCATTTTTTTTCGCACCTGTTGAGATTTACTCACATCTTGATGGTAAATGGTCAAACTAAGGGGTTCTGCACATCTGACACAAAACTGAAATGGTAATAATTAGGGTAATTAATGAAATTGAAATAATTTATTACAAATTTGTGACCAGAAACTTTTTACTATTACAGTACAGTAGGTATAAAACATATGAACCACTGTCCACAAAAACTACAATTTTTCACATTTTTGGTAACTATAGGGAGTGATACATGAGAAATGAGGCTAATTAGAAACATTGTCATGCAGTGATTCCCTTCATACTTATCACAACATAATGGACATTGACTGAATGAGCCCCTTTAAGTACAGTAGATGTGTCAGAACACACACTATCATGATAGAGACTATATACCTTAATTACTCATTACATATTAGATTCTCTTTACATGGGAAAATTTTGTGAATGCAGCAGTTACAGTACACCTCTGACGATTGCAATTTCTCCCCCACCCCAACTTCCTAGATTCCCTGTGGAACCTGGCTCTGGGATGGTACCACATAAAGTTCAGGGTCCAAGAGAATCTACTGCCATTGTGTGCTTGGTGATCTGCATAAGCAATGGAGTAGGGAAAACAAGCCAGTGAGCTACAACTGGAAAAAAGGCTGTGGCTGGCCCGACTTCAACCAATTTGTTAGAAACAGAGCTGTAAAACCTCATCTAACTAACTAACTAACCAAGGGAACTGAAGGGTTGACCTCAAGATTAAGGATCCTTGCTCCAAGGAGGGGTGGAGCTGAAGCTCCGGAGTTAAGTGTGAATGCAGTAACAGTAGGGGAGCATGCGGTCTATGGATCTGGTTGGGGCACATCCGCCCAGACTCCAGATGGCATGACACCTGGACAGACCACAGTGGCAGAGTCAGAAGCTCTGGTCCAGTATGGGTCCATCCTCCCATCTTTCCCTTGGCAATTGCATTCGTGCTCCTCTTTCTGTTTAACCTAGACAACCTCCCATTCCTCCCCCTGAAAGACCTTGACCATTTGGCCCCCCATCCCCTCCAATTCCCACCCTCTGTGCCCCACCCATCTCCCCAAAAGTAGCCTAAACACTAACCAATCCCATAATAAATCTGACGATGAGAAACCAGCAAAACAAATTTGCTCTTGCCATCTGACCTGCTTTATACCCTACTCATGCAACTTCTTTGCTATGGCCAATTTTGCAGCCTTGCAGCACACTGGCACTTTATCAGCTGTTCAAAATTACAACTGGGCTTTCCTTCATGCATTGATCAGAGTACATCTCTGTCAACTTTCACAGTTAATTTGTTTTCATTCATCACAGATGCACCACCAATGAATACAAAACCTGGCAAGCAATGTATCAAAACGGCAAGGTTCAACTGCTGGAACTAGATTTTTGTTTGAGTCTACCAACTCAATTGCATAATGAAAAGTAACTGAATGCAAGTTTGTCCTAACATGAGGTTGTTTCCAGGGTGATCGGGAAAGTTTGGGAAATGTTTGCAGACTGTGATGAAATTAGCTCAGATGATTGCTATGTTTGGGATAGTGTCCCAGAAACACATCACACATTTTCAGATAATTTACAACTTTTTTTGTTGGAAATTTACCATCATCTCCAAATCTCACAACATTTGCATGTACCCTACCATAGAAATTCAGGCTTTAAAAATCTGTGAGCAAACCCAGCAATGAAGTTCTGCAGACCGTGTTCATGACAAATTGGTTGATAAACACAACCAGCACCCCCCTTTCCTTTTGTTTTTCATGCTGCCAAAAGTCTTGAATGGAAATCATGAAAAGAATATTAAATTCTGGGAGCTAGGAGCAATGATTTGCTATAAAAGTAGATGCTACAGTAACCTTCCCCCTCCACAATCTTTGGCCTCAACTGTGTCTCATGTATGAAGATATTAAGACAAGGAAAAATTCACAATGATACAGGATAAAATCAACAGGTGGATATGGTACCTAATACTCAATGCTATGCAGTACTGAGCCTGAAACTTCCTTTTGCCTATTAACCCCCTCCCCCTATCCTCCACTCATCTTCAAAAAGCAACTTCATCTGCATATCACTAAACTGCAGCAAGCATGGTTCTATAGCCTCTAAAATTGTAGTTAAAGGGGATATGACATCCCCAAACTGCTGCGTTGCTAGCAATTAACTTTCTGTCCAAACATATTTAGGAATAGCCCTAGGGTTCTTAATGCAGTTCATAACTGCAATTTGATTGACATCCATTTTAAAAACAATTTACAGTTTCACTCTGGTGGGTCATCAATGACTTGTACTATACATACAGTCAGTTGTGTTCTCAATAAAGCTCATGTGCATGCCCTATTGAGTTTGACAAAATTGCCTCAAACAATTTAAACTCAGTGCAGGCCACTGCGGCTTTGTCTCAGAGGTGTACTACAGCAGACAGAAGGGTTGGTTTAAATTGGAGGAGGGGCTAGGAGATAAATTAGTAGGGAAAACTGTTAATACTGTCTGGAGTGAGATTAAAGAGCCTTTAAAGTCCCTGATTACATTTTATAAGTCTGCTTATACTTATTGCATCTTTTCACTATGCCCTGTAATTTTACGAAGCTATTGTGATGCTCTTTGGGCATGATTTTTTAGTCCTTCAATAGCTTCCACACAGGCACTGGGTAACTGGAATCATGCACTTTTGACTGGATTCGAAGCATCTCTGATGACACTCCTAAATTCTTCTTGCAATAAACAGTGGTGGAATTGGATTATCTCTCTCAATTTGTATGTAGGAGCATGTTAGGATATGTACTATACATTTCAAAAAGGTAATTCAGACCAAATGCTGAGGTTAAAGGTCATTGGCAGTTGACTCCACAAGGTACCCTATCAGAAAACCAAGGATGACCAAAAAACAAAGCTATCATCAAAATTCACTTCACTTGCCATCAACCCTAATGGACCCCAAATATTTTCTCCCCCAACTTCCTGAATCACAAGAAACAATTTTCTGACCCCTACAATTTTGTCAATAACTGCCACACTTTGGAAACCAAAAGGAGGCTGACAATTAGAAATAAATGGCAAAGTTTCTTAGCATTGCACAGTACCCTCGCTTTATTGACCTACTTCCTGGGGCTATTTATACCTCTATTTTGTTTACATTCAAAGGTTACAAGATCACATATCTGCATTTTCTATGAGACATAAAAGTCTAATAAACAAAAAGAATAATGAATACAAGTTAAGGAAATTACTTCGCATTGGTAATACAGTATGCCACTTAAAATTTTATTTATATTTTAAGGACAAAATTGCCACATATACACAGTAGCAAGTTATACATAACTGTACCAACCCCTTCACATACCTAGACAAAATTCCCCAAAAAGTTTTCAAATTCACTTCCTTCCAGCCATGTGGGTTTGATTAATCCTTCACCTAGTTGAACGATGTTTCCTCCCCAATTCCCCCTTCTCCCACCACCTCTACCATTCCAAATCATCTTCAAACAGCTGGTTCTATTAAATTACATCGTCTCACACTATAATAAACACTACTGTATTTCTGGTGGGACACATGACTTTCTCTTCATTCTAATAACCACACCTCCTTCTAAACTCCTTACGACTTGCCTATGATACAATTAAGGTTTATTAATGACAAAGACAAAATGACCACCCAAATTCTGATGGATACATGAAAGGCAACAGAGAAGATTCAAGAAATTGAAGGCTTAACCTCTAACAACTGTCAAAGGAACAAAAAGAAACACACTGAAATTGTACAAAAACTATACAACAAAGGAAGACATTCTGGTGGAGGCTAGGAGGGTTAAACAGACATACACCACACTTTTTGGAGATGCCTTCTGACTTCTGTTTTTTTTTTTCCCAAAATTAACTTTTGCAGCAACTGTTCCCTCTCCCAATCCCTGGCCCCCATTTTCATGTCCACAAACCTGCATACACCCCTACCTGTAATGCATTGCTGTAAAGTCGTACACTTGGGAAGTACATCCCTCGTCCTTTTTTCATGAAAATAAACCTACATGTGCCCCCACCCCCAGTAATGCACTACTGTAAATCAGAACTTGTCAATGCATGTAATTTTGTGGTCACCATGTCATATAAGACATAGTGCTCAGGAGTGTACAGCACCCTCTATCAAGCACCTAGATGATTAAACTATTTTCATATAATATTCACTCTCCTCTGTACCTTAAGGCTGTTTGTACACACGAGTCCCCAGCTGCAGCTGAAAATATGCATAGTGCATGTGTGAATTTATCACACAAAGCCTGTGTCACTGAAAACCGATCTGGCAATAGTACAGTACAGTACCATACATAATGGAAATAAAGTAGGCAAGTCAAGCTATTATGAGCGATAAATCCTACCTGGTCAATTGTTTATTCACATTTTTACCTTTTGAAAAATGTTTAAAGTCTTTTCACAGAAACAACAGATTTACAGAAAGTTTTTACCCTGCTGCAAAATTTACCATATGTAAGTTTTTATACTCTTGGGCTTGTTCTTGATTCGTATATTCATTCTTTGTTCTTGTCTTCTGTTTGTGTGTAGTTGTTGATTCCAATGTTTTATTTCTTTGGTACTGTACCTCTGGCAACGAACCAATTTCTGATGTATATTGATACCCATTAGTTGAATAAACTTTGAATAAACCATGACCAATACAAGTTTACAATTGGTAAATGTTGCAAGAATGATAATATTTAAAAGAAAACATTTGTGTTTTTCTTTTTTGGCAAAAGGTAGAGGGATAATGTAAAGAAGTTGGGAATCCTAACTTAAACTGAAACACGATGCTGACAAAATCCATGAGATACATGGGCAACTGAAAGTCCCACTGCATGAGACTCAGGGGAATGGAAGTCTTGCTGCAAGGCTGCCTGCCCAGCAGACATCCATGAGGCACATGGGCGAAGCCCAACTGGGTCTCAGGGGAACGGAAGCCTTGCTGCACCCAGTGGTCATCCGTGACATGTGCAAAGCCCCACTGGGATCGCCCAGCAGATGGAAATCTTGCTGCAAGGCTATACCTACCCAGCAGACACCCATGAGGCACATGGGCAAAGCCCAACTGGGACTCAGGGGAACAGAGGCCTTGCAGCAAGGCTGCCCACCCAGTGGACATCACTGAGACGCATGGGCAAAGCCCCTCTGTAATTGCTAAGGGGATGAAAATCTTGCTGCAAGGCTGCCCACACAGCAGACATCCATGTGGTATATGGGCAAAGCCCCACCAGGGACTAAGGGAATGACACATAGTAGTGTACTGCACCCTTGCACCTACATTGGCTGCACTTGTTATACATAAATCTGTGAACGTTTCCAACAATTCCAAAGGGATTTGCAGTAAACAGTACATTAAAAAAAACTCATATCACATCAATCACATATCTGAAACATATCACAACAAATCTACAAAAGCAAGTTGAATTTACAATACATATGTCACAGGGCACACTCAAACTAAATGAGGTTTCAGTGTGTGATTTCTCCTGAAAACTCACCTAATGAAGTCTCACTGACTTACTGTGTTAAAGTCTAAGGTGGTGTGTAGAGTAGAAACATCACCTTTAAATACCTTGTGACAGGAATATCCATATACTGTACAGTAAAACCAATCAACAGTCAAAAGTAATTTCACATTAACCTCATACAGTAAGTCACAAAATTAAATTGGAAAATCTGTCATTTTCTGCAGATGTTACAATATGCAGAGCAGCAGAGGTACTATAAATATTCGACACCTAAGATGCAAAGGTTAGCAGCAGAGGCCCTCACAGTACAATTATACACATCTGAAATGCCAAATTTTTATAGCCTACATAGCTGAAAAAATTACTAGAATATCACTGAATTCATTTAGCATACCAAGTATCAATTTGTCAATTTCAAATAATTGTTCTTTGGCAATGAAAGTAGAAGGTATTCTTTCTTTACCTTCTCTCCAAAGATTTCTACTTAATTTAACTTTACTTTCAGTCTAGCTTATTATCACCTCAAAACTTTAATAAATCATATTACTTAAAACTATTTTGTTATGTTCTATGGTGGAGAATCCTTAATTTTCAGTCTTTTGCCAGTTTTGGTTAAAATATTAGGCCAAGATGGCAGCCTTGCAGGGTATGAATATGTAGGCTTGTATACCACCTGTATACAAGTACATCATTTCGTAAGGTCCTTGTATGTATAGCACACTGTGTGTACCAGTGTACATGTGGAGATATGTGACAATAAAACATTTCAGTGAAAAATTTTATTATAAACTGACCTTTACATAAGTAAAAATGCCCTTCTGTACCTAAAGAGCTTTTCCTGGCCTATGACTTTGTTTATTGTTTCAGAGTATGCTGCCATCTACACAACCATATAAATATATAGGGTACACCTATAGTATGTTACATTCTTAAAACTCCTGTCCTGACACATGAACAGATATGACAGATTTACAATACCTACTGTAAAACTGTACTGTAAAATTCTTGCAAGGAGAAGTCTGTGATGTGATATATATGTAAACTGTATTTAATGTAAGGCTTAGCAAAGAGCCTATAACAGGGTTGGGGAGCAATGGGGTGGAAAACCAGCATGCAGGAGGTAAAGCCTGGTAGCTGACTTTCTATACTGTACATGATATGCAGACTCAGCTTCCTCTGTCTACCCTTAATTACTTTGCCTCCTGCAAATTTATCTGCCATCACAGGCCACTACAATATGTACCTACTGTACTTGCAATCACACCTCACATACTTCTAAGTACAATATGATAAATATGACCTACTGTAAACAAAGCTTGATATAATCCTTCCTTGACGAGTCTGGAGTGCAGGCTTCAGTCTGAAGTTTTCCTTTTATAAATTTGTAACCTATTAACTGTATATGAGGGATTAAAAAGCTGCAGTACTTCAGAAAGTGCAAAATTTAGAACATTGCAAAGTTAGGCCACCAGCCCCTGCCCCCACCCCTCCCACCTTAACCATCTCCATCTATCGACAGCTCAATTAAGAACATAAATGGTTAAAATTCAAATACTGTGTATAACAGCTTTATGTATTACTGTGAATATTTTCAGACAATATGTTTACAGATACTGTTACAGGAGGCAAGCAAACTGACTGTACACAAAGCATACCATAGGTAACTTCAGACACTTTCAGTGTGTATAGCATACAAATTATTCCTCGTTATACACGATTTAATTAAGGGGAATGACAATGAGTTAGAAAATATCTTTTATTTTTGTAAACTTGGACGCATACTTTTTACTCACTTAGGAGAGGGGATATGTGAGAATTGAGACAAGCACATGATTTAAATTCAGAGGGTAGGAAAATAGGTTTATAGTCAACTAAAAGAAAAGATGTTATTGGGTTAAGGCACATAAGAATGGAATGTTAAAATCTTCAAGGTAATCTTCCTATCTTTTCTTGTATGGTCAAGTGGGATACTAATTGAAACAGTTTCAGATAGCTTTCTCTTTTATATTTGCATAAAAAACAAATTTAATCTTGGTCATTTTTACAAGTGATTCAAAAGCTTGACTTTTTATATATGTTGGACAATTTCTCCATTTTTTTTTTTTTTGTGTGAGAATATAAAAATTTTTATTTAAAACTAATAAAAAGTCTCAAGTTACCCATACAGGCCTAAAGTAGATTTTGCACTAAGAACATGTGTGTAATTTAACCAAAAAGGCAAAGAAAAGAAATAAACAATTGTCTCATATATCTAGAGAGTAGACACCTCACAGAGTCTATACAGTAGGTACTAAACTAGTCGAGTAGCTGCCTGCCTGGTAAAGTTCCAATCAAAGTTCTTCATCAGTAGTTAAAAGTTCTGCAACCAAACTACAGTATAATACTGTATCGCCACTTTACTGAGACAGGCATTCCCTGAACAATCATGACTGTGCAAAGTAACAAAATGTAAAGAAAACGAAATTATAGATTGCAATTAGGGAAATTTGCTAATGAATCTAAAGTACAAGTTGTCTTGAGTTATCAATTAGTCATTTCAAGTACAGTATATATACTGTACCAACTTCATACCCACTTCACTGCACTAAAAACATTACACTTCAGTTTAATGATATACAGTATGTTATAATATGAATAATTACTCAGTCTTTGACTGTAAAGAAAATAAAAAGACCTAACAAAAGCAAGAGGTACCTAAAGTTACTATTTTGTTCATTTCCATCGCCCTAGTTATTTCAATTTCCTGTCTGACCTCAATGAACTCCAGGTGCGGGTCCAGGGAGGGGGAACCAACTGGGGGAAGTTGCCCCCATGACCAATCTGGCACCCCTTATACAAGAAAACTGTGCCCTCCTGTGTCCTAAGAAATTAAGTAAAAGTATCACTTGCTTGTTTCCAGAAGAAAAAAAAAAAAGGAGGAAGCGAAAGAGAAGGAAGAAGAAGAAAAAACAAGGGGTGGGCTAGGCCTATCTGAACCCTATAGTTAATCCAGAGCTTGCAGGAGGCCCAATTCCAGCGTTTGCAGCCTTTAGATACCCTTTTATAATGCACAAATAAAGGAAAGAAAATTTTCGTTATTTTTCAAGAATGTTTCTGTGCATTTTTGTGTAAAATAGGCATAAAGTATCCAAAAGGAAGGCTTCAGGTGGTTTGTTGACAACATACCCTTCTCTTAG
>WURT03552272.1:0-21058 GCA_009936505.3 Holothuria glaberrima | reverse complement strand
AAGATGCAGGGGTCTATTGTGAACACATCCTAAAATGATGTAGTCAAGAAGTATAAATTTGAGGGATGAACCTTGGTATAACGAAGCTACCCCCTCGCCCTAGGCAAGGAATCACTAAGCCTTTGGGCTTTCTGGTAATTTTATAATTTTATAATGCATAATGATAATCCTATCTTACTCCACGTTTGAACCATACGGATATACTTGGGTTTGCGTTTTTGTTTGTTTGTCTGTGCTCGTTTCTATGCACGTAAAAAGCACACGGATATATTACAAAAGTTGTCAGTGTGCAGTTTTAACCATAAAAGCATCATTTCACAGTGCCTTTCAAACCTTATTGTTTTGGACACTATATGTACACGGAAGTCGGTGATAAACGGAATATATTAAGCCAAGGCATTTGGAATGACTATCTCAATATAGGCGCAGTTTTGTAATGTTTTTTCCAACAGCAGGTATTATGTTTTAATTCACATTAAAGACATTTCAAAGTCTAAAATAAATTACACCAATTAACATATTTTTCGCAGATTTTCATGACCTCAGTTTCCAGTGATTCTTTAAAACTATAACCAAAAGCTAGGCTGTAGAAAGGAATGCACAATAAACATCTAACAGCGTGTGAAGTGGTTTATGTCTTTCCCAATCAAATAATACAATTTCAACAACTGTTTTGTAGAAAGTTCACCCAACTATCCTGGGAAAGAAATGCCCATCATGCTAATCTGCAGTAAAAAAAGAACCGACGGATGAGCAAAAATAGTTAACATGAAACCAACGGTTGGTTAATGCATTTGCCTAACAGTTGATGGAAGAAGAGACCAACAACCAGGTATATTTTGAAATGCTCAATTTCCTTAACAGTTGGGTCATTTTCTTCCCACCAGTTGGGTTCAAACTTTACCAAATTTGGTTGGTCAAATTTTTGCCCAACTAAACACATAAAATCCATTAAAGACACTAGCCATTAACGACTGTTTAGAGTAGAACGAAGACATGATTATTGATGAAACTACTTCTGTTAGTTTTTGGATAGGAATGTGCTTGTGGTGAACGCATAGGTATACCACACAAGGAACATGGGAATTAGTCCCGCTTCGAAAGCTATATCTTTGGAAGATTTTAGAAATAATCGGGCAATTTCTTTCGGCAAATCCGGGTGTTTTGGGGAAAACGGCCCAGCAACACTAGAAAAAAATCCCGTACCCCTGAGAGAGTAAGATATGTATGACGAGTTTGGTATCACAAGTAGGCAATCGTAATTCATAAATTCGTAATATCAATCATACTTGATATGCTACTTCAAATTAGATATGCTACTTTGTAACAAACACATCAATACAAAGATATACTAGCAATGGTATCGGTTGTAAATCTGGTATTAACAAGTATATCAACCTTCTACTTTAAATAACAAACATTTCATTCTCTGAAAAGCACATGAATGGATGAAGGGTAAGACGGACAGAAGGACTCAAGAAAGAATTGACGCGCAAAGAGTATTGAATAACATTCGACTTTAACTACGCAGACATGCAATACTCCAGCTGAGTAAATTTCATGTCTTGTTTTACTGCAAAACATATGTTAGATTTCCATTGTTGTCCCGATTTTACTTTTAGCCCCCTCCTTTACACCCGCTCCTGACGAAAAAGTTTATTTACATGCACGGCAATCCCCAAAATGTGAATTAACGAACTTTTGAAAACGAAACTATGACATATTTGATCTCTATCGACTAGGATCCAGCCACCCTTTATCCTTCACAAGAGATATATACGTATTATTTTCAGGAAGCACCGCCTGCATCGTACCGCTCCCTTATTTGCTAAGCTTAAAATTCTTTCTGTTTACAATTTTAATCGTTAGAGCACTGACATGTTTATGTTCAGCTGGGTTCATGGCATTTGTCCTATTATCTTTAACAGGTATTATCACTTCTGCAGCGAAATTCACCCATATCATACACGCTTCTCGAATAATATCTCTGTCCTGTTTTTTAAATTCAAGTCTTTTTTTGTTTTGTCAACCTTGTTCCTTTTTTCTTGTATTTGTTCTAATATCTCGTTGTGATTACTCCTATAAGCTTTTCCAAGCTTCTTGTAATCACTCCTCAGTCCCTTCCTATTTTTCATACTCTGTAAATTCATCTTCTTTATATGTCAAATGCATTGGGTCTGAAATAAAGTTTTGTGAAACTGATGTTGCATTATGACTTGGTATGAGAAAATTTAGAGTAAGCCAAGCACCATTTGACTGTTTGATAAGATGGTAAAACATTAGAATGTGTTGCAAACTTACCTCAATAATTGATATTGCCCAGGCCATTCATCTGGGGGCGACGGAAGTGCATCTAAACTACTAATGGATTCTTCAGTAGATGGAAATGGATGAGAACCTGGAAATCAAAGAGATATACCAATTAATATAACACCTTTGGTGTAGAATAAGTTTAACGGGTGAACGGTTAACCTTAAGAGCTAGACGAACCACAGGCAGTTTCTTTTATCTGATGATAAAACCTTTTAGATACAAAGGCGCTCTAAAGTTCATTTAAAAAAAATGTTCACAGAATGCAGTCACTCTTCAAAATATTATTCAAAATAAAATGAATGATTTGTATCACCGCCATCATTTTATTTTTTAATATAATTTTAGTGACTAACAATATTGGTCAAAACGAATTCTCGTATGAACAATTTCATCTGTTTTTATAAGGATATTTTCGGGTGAAGAAATATTATTCATCTTAAAACTCATAAGATCTTTTGAAATCTATAAAGCATCTTGTGGGATAAGTTTACTTACCACCGGAAAATATTTCCCAAATGACAACTCCAACAGACCACACATCACATTCCTGGTTATATATATTTCTCTGCAACGCTTCTGGAGCAAACTGGTTTAGATTGCACATTGCCTAGGAAGATTAAAACGTGACATCAAAAATAGAAGGACATGAAAGTTTGCGACAAAACTAAAGTACTAACTCAATTTTTAGTCTTGTCACTCGGTTGCTTGCAAGCATGTAGCACGGGCCAAACATGTAGCCTATCAATCCAAAAACTTTTATACTACAAACTGAAAAAGTTGAAAAATGTTGAGATTAAGGGAAATAAACTTGACAAACACCTATGATGATGATCAAGTCAGTGACTACGTCATACCAACTTAGACTGACATATCTTACCACTCCCTCGAGGCTATCAAAGCAAATGAATGATATTCCTCAAATTGGTAAAAGGAGAATGATCAAAACTGGCAAGAAAATGGTTTTATGTTACCTGTGTTTTTGCGACACCTACTCTCTTTTCTGCATCCATACTGAGACAGAAATCATACAGCTTGCACGCACCCTCATCTGTGACTAGAATTTTCTTTGTTGTCAAGCCAGGATGAAGAAACTGGAGAAAATACATGGGGATATCATTGGCGTATAATTCGTCGGGTCTAGGGGTCTAGAGGTGGCAGTCCCGAGAACAATAACAATGTGGATTTCAGGGCAAATATGTCAATTTTAGGACTCTGTCACTGTATTTCAGGTTAAGCTTGTATCATGAGTGTTTACCAAAAAGGACCCTTTGCAGGCAGAGATCTTCCGTCTGACCTCAACATGATATGTCTTCTCTACTCTATCCCAATTAGGAATAAAAATGGCAAGGGATGTGTTAAGAGAGACTGAAAACGTCAAAGAGTGAAACGTTTGTGTAAAGAAAGAAACAGCCCAATAATTTACACCAATTCCTGTCATGCTTGAATTTTGCACAGTCGTTCTTTAATTGCTTGGTATATTGGCAAACATTTCTTAAATATTAGCTGAATGTTAAATGAAGTTAAATCAAACATAGGCTTAGTTGCAAGTTTTTTAAATTTAAATTTACTCACTAAAAATCTTTATTTCACTTTTTTATTATCACGCTTCGATAAGAATGGTGGCAAAAATCTGCAATGTGCTGCAAGCTTAGTTAAGTACAGTAGTAGGCTACGATAGGTTTGACATAACGCACAATGAATTGTGCATAATGGTCTTGGTAGTAAAAAGCGTCGAAGACCATTGTGGTAACGTGTATGTTGTAAATAAAAGATATTGAAGGCTTTTCTGCTTCATTCAGAAACAAACAAAACAAACAACAGACAAACAGACAAACCTAGACAAGTTAACCCAACTGCCCCAAACTCCCATGTTACGGTAAGAACATACACAAGTTGCTTACTACAGTGAGCACAGCCTATCTTGTAATTGCCCAATTAGTGCTTTCATGGTGGAGTATGGATTTCATTCTGTTCGGAAAATAAAATTTAATGAAGCAAGGACATTCTTACATTAATTTAAATGAGGTCTCGAAGCCTTGATGGTAAGATCATTCGAGCTCTGAGTTCCTTCTTCGAAACTGTACATACATCTGATTCAGTGTAACAAGTTTGACAAGTTCAAAAATACTTTTATCGTGTAATGTTCATTGGATACAGTCCTCGCTGCAGGTGGGCCAGTGTAGATATGTAACTATCTTATGTCAGAGTGTAAGTCATGATGTTGCATATAATGTATAGGTTTCATGTCGTCAACTATATCTAGTTAACAAAGGAAGGTCGGTCATGGCAGTCATTCTATTGTTAGAACATTCCAGCAAAGGGCTTATTAGTTTTCCTGTGGTATAAGCAGCGCCGTTTATAGTACGTTTAGTTTTGAGCAATATGTTTGTCTTCCGTCACGAGATGGGCTACTTCATTTCGTTGACAGTATTTCGCATCTGCGTTAAGGCCAGAGCTTTGATCCAGCCAGCGTTTACTGTATGATGCAGGTAGTGTCCATGTTTAAGCGTTTTTTCGGCTCCCATAGCAGGTTTTCTCATTCTGTGTTCATGCTAAAAACTTTAATGCACACGATCCCCATGCACACATGAATGTACAGTCAAGTTCGCGCACGTTCATTTCATTTCATTTATTTGTTTCTTCGTAACGAACAATAAAAACAATTTTTACGAGTGTTGTATTAAAAGAACAAATTAAAAGATGCAAGTTACGAAAGGAAGTACTCTAATAACCTTGGCAGGCTTGTGAAGCAGAGCACTCCCTGTAAGAAATACAAAAACGGAAAAAGTGAACATTAACGTTGACTACCACGACCACAATGCATAGCGCGGTTCTCAGATAGGACCAAATGTCTACAGCCTAGGTGTCGTATCGAAAGAATTTTCTGAAGCTAATATATTCCTTACCCCGTACGACTGAATCAACTCCATCCCCTCCAGAATGCCTCTTACGTAAAGAAGTACTTCAGAAGGTGTCATCAGATTCATTTTATTACAGTCACCAGTGTTTGTGGCCAGAATACGTTTATCGAGGGTTTGGCCAACAATGTGCTCGTGCAGCAAATACAAACTCACTGAATAATGAGAAGATAAAAATGTTTGAAAAAATAAAGGAGGTATCACTCTCAAAATGAATTAGTCAAAACAAGGTTAACTGGTTAATTACTCATATAAAACATTGTTTTAACCAATAATATTTGAACAAAAATATTGCATCACTAACCATTGTGTTTTGAGTACCCTATTTTAACAACACACTACAGTTGTATGTATTGGTCCCAAGATAAAATGTGACTAAGCATTTGTTACTACCAAATTGTTAATTCTTTCAGTTCTTCCGTGTAGTATAACGAAATATAAATAATTGAGATCAAATGCACGAAAATGTGAAGCTATAGAAGCGATGCACAGCGATGGGTAAACAGTCTTCAAGTAGATTAGTCAAAATAATGGTATTCAATCACGTTTTACACTAGTTATCAATGTCTTGTCGACTAAACTGCGTTTGAAGTGTAACCTACAATCGTCGAAGTTTTGTTGAAGATTAGAAAACACACCTTTCTATTAGCGTACGTGTCACTTGAAAACATTTCCTGGTCATGGTTAAATATAAGTATCGTTTCCGTTTTTCCAAGAAAATGACATCCATTACAACTACCCAGAACATCCGTGTGGTTATATCTATTGACCCTCACAATTTAAAGGACAATTCTCATCATTCCAAAAAATTCCAGGTCTCCCACCTGAACAACATTTAGCTCCCTCCATAATTGTAGTGTTCCTCCTTGGGCTGACAAAAACATGTTTTATTACTTCAGGCCATATCTTGGTGAGCATACAAGGCTATGTGTAATCCAAACACTCTGTCTGCTTTGTGTGGAATGTGAGTTACCCCTACATCCTTTGAATTTTCAAACTTAGAAGTCAATCAAAAAGCAGTAACCAACCGAGAATTTTGCTACACCTACACTTAAAATATACTTTGGGGTGATGACTATCTGTCTTTAAATTTCACATGAGTGATGTTTTATCACAATTTGCTGATAGTTATCGGCATAGTTCTCTCACGAGTGAGAATGGACCTGCGACCCTTGAAAGGCCCTTTCAAGATCAATGACGTCACCAATTATGACATAAACAGCTTTTGGAACGAGAAAGAGGAAGTTAAAATTACACACTATAACACTTTAACAAGGTATATATAGGTTCGATCAATGTGTTATGTTATGTAACTTGTGTTCAATATGTTTATTTAGTTGTTTGCTAGAGTTTTCTGTTAAAGTGTTTTAAAGAATTTAAGAAAACAAACTAAAGACGCTACTGCTGTTTTATGATAAATTGACCCCCTGATAGGCCAGCTGTTTCCTATGGGTGAAGAGTGAGCACATACACAATTGATTGACACAAACACCAGCCACAGTAATACATTTTGGAGCTATTTGCATTTGCGATAGGGTTGGTATTATGATAGACCCCACTTAGACAATAGACTAATGGGGTTGATAAACAACTTTTAAAGCTGTCAAAACAGCATGATCAGTCGGTCATCAAATGACATACAAAGTTGAAAGTCTACAGTGTAGAATGTCCTGCAAAAAAATTCATGTTTTCAAGAGATAAGTGATAAGAAAGTATAGTATAGTGACTGGAAAGAAAAGTTGCACGGATATTATTTACAATATGCGATCTTACCTGTATCGATGCAGATACCTACAACGGATACCAGGTTTTTATTCCTTGGTAAATCAAGTACACGCTTTACGTACCCTTGCCAATTAAGCTCCTTGGTTCCTAACATCTGATCTGAATATTAGACAAGAGGAACGTTTTATCGTCATTTGTTGTGAACAGCACGAATCCTAGAGCTGCCGGTAAGATTTTAAATGTTATAGAAATTCGGACACATAATGTGGATGAAAATGAGGAGTTATACATGTCACATGCTGCTTTACTAAAAGCTAAGATGATAATTACAAGTGTACAATCAAACCACTTGTTTATTAAACCTGGTATTGTTGAAATCACGACAGATTTGGTGTTTTCACTGTCCATAGATATGGTTCCCATCCATCTGGTGTATAAAGGACCTATCTTCACCTTGAGAAGCAGATTCATTTCCTTTGAGTTAAAATTTCTGCTTTTTGGAGTCTTTTCTTGCAAGTTTAAGTCTGAAAATGAAATAGTGTTTTACATGCGATCACTTTAAGACCAACATTCAGTTAACAGTTATCACATGAAGATGACTCGAAAAAGACCACGTGTCTTAATTCCCTGTCTAAATTGCTGTTGAGTCATGTCCATACGCCACTCTCCCATGTACATCGATTAAACCTTTAAACTGTTCCCAACAATTTTTACAACTACGTTTTCTCAGTAGTTGTATATGCTAATGAGTGTCCAAAGCATTCAGTCCACTAACCCTGAGCTACTGAAGTTATGGACACACGTCTTTTAGATTAAAGCACATGAGCTGTGAGTTCACATTTCACTTTGATCGACCAAAAGTGCCTTACCTCCTTCAAATTCTGGCAGAAAGGAATAAGCTGGATCATTGATTGGATATTCTCCAGGGATGTTTGCTAATTCTGGTCTGAAATTTGAACATTTCGAAACTCTAAACAAAGTTGATGTTTATGTTGACACTCTTAATAGAACCACGTAAAGAGAGAATGCGGTAACCCAAAGTTAGATTGATGACACAGCGTGTCCATATCATATCTGCTATATCTTTATAGCTTCCTGATGGAATTGTTCATTCAAAGTTTTGTGGAATTAAACGTTGGTAAATCAGTATTTGATATCTATTCTAAATCGTATGGGACTTTTAGAGAGCTGGACCTAAGTGATACGCACTATCAAAATGACTTAGTCAAAACAGCCTTACTAAGTCAGTTGATGCATTGGTTTGACTGATAGAATAGTCAACATAATACCTCATGCCACATGTGACTAAAAGTGATGTTATCTTGACTACTTGATTTAACCCTGCTGAAAATTCCTTTTGAGACCCTTTAGTGGAGAACTCTTTTGTTAGAAGGAACCCTCGGACAAACCCTTGGGATTCAAATGGTTCTCTTTAGGTGCTGAAAAATTGGACAAAAGGAATTAATTACAAAATACCTTTGAACAAAAGTGACCCCCTTTAAAAAAAAAAGAAACATTCAACTTGTCGAAAACCATTGAAACCCACTGGAACCCTTTGGTTATTGATTCCTTGCCGAAGGCAGGCAAGGAATCTATGCGATTGTGATGTGACGCCTAGCTTGTAAACACGATATCTCAAGGTAGCAATGACCAACACTTTTTCTATTTGGTACATAGATTTGTCATGTTGAGAGAAAAAACCCTATTGTTTTTGGTGGAGGTCATAGGTCATTTGAGGTCACCAGAGGTCAAAAGCTGAAAAAACTTGCTAACACGATATCTCAAGTTAGCCATGACTGAAACTTGTCATATTTGGTATATAGATTTGCCATGTTAAGAGGAAGAATCCTATTGATTTTGGTGGAGGTCAAAGGTCATCTGAGGTCACCGGAGGTTAAACTGCAAAAACCATGTAAATGGCTTTTAAACACAACATCTCAGGATATGATTGACCGACCGTTTTCATATTTGGTATATAGATTTGCTATGTTGAGTGGAAGAACCCTTTTTTGGTGGAGGTCATAGGTCATTTAAGGTCACCAGAGGTCAAAAGCCAAAAACCTTGTGAACACGATATCTCGAGATAGGAATGACTGACACTTTTCATATTTAGTATATAGATTTGTCCATGTTGAGATAAAGACGTCTGTTTTTTGGTGGAGGTCAAATGACATCTGAGGTCACCGGAGGTTAAACTGCGAAAACCTTGTAAATGGCTTGTAAACACGATATCTCAGTATAGCAATGAACGACACTTTTCACATTTGGTATATAGATTTGTCATGTTGAGAGGAAGAAACGCGTTTTTGGTGGAGGTCAAAGGTCATCTGAGGTCACCGGAGGTTAACCAACAAAAACCTTGTAAATGGCTTGAAATGACACATGTGAGGTCACTAGAGGTTAAACTATGAAAAGTTGTAAAAAGTGATATAGTCAAGAAGTTAAATCTGAGGGATGAACTTGAGTGCAACAAAGCAGCCCCTTTTGGCAAGGAATGGATAAGCCTTTAGGCTTTCTGGTCGTAAATTGTAAAGTGGGGTCGCAAAGGGAATTTCCTTCTGTTGGAGGGCGCCTTCCAAAAGGGACTTTATATTCTCATTAAGTTTTACATTATAAAGTCATCTTCAATCTATACCGAATAAAAACAATAAGCCTTACTCCAATGTTCTCGAGTAATCTGCACAACCTGAAGGGCAAATTAAAAGAAAACACTAAGACATTAGTCAGTTAGTGTAGAAAGGTAATGGAGAGACAATCCTATGAAAGAAAAGATTTGAATCTTACGTTAGATAATCCAATTATTTGTCTTTAAATGAACCAATTCATCCCTATGAGAGTTATTTTCGAATGTGATGTTTTTTTAAACAAAAAAAAACAACAAACAGACAAAAAGCAACTATTGACATACTTTTAGATAAGTTAACGGTCACTTCCTCGTTGTCAAAAGTGCCAGCACATGATGAATCCAAATGTATGCCTTGATTTCTACGATATTAAAAGAAACGTAGGTACTGATTTTTTTAACTGTCTATAGGGGGTGAAATTACATTATTCCTTTATTAGAAATGATATATGTATATTCTAAGCAGTTGACTGCTTATCTACATTATATAGATTCATGTTTATCTCAATAAGGTAAGTGATTGACAACTTTTGTACTCTACAGCTTGCCGGTCTTGTAAAAGAAGCTACGTTGGTGGAAATATGTTTATGCATAACAAACTAATTAAAATAAGATGGGTCAAGGGTCATTGGAAGAATTATAATACTTCACACCGGCGGTTGACAGTGAGTGTCGCATTTGTCGCATACGTTCTCAGTTTAGTTGTACACTATGTATTGTGATTTGCTGACTGTTTTATTACTATAGCTAGTTTTTTCCATATTCTTTTAAAATAGAGAAAAATAGATTCTTCTCAATTAAAACAAAGTTGAATGCCTTACGCAGATGAATGTGGCTGTTGTGATCCTAGAAAAAAATACAAAACGTGACAAACAAGAAAATGAGTCAAAGCATGACATTTGATATGTATTTAGAAAATGGAAATAAGTTCATGTGAAGTAGAAAATTGAGATATATTGAAGAACTTATAATATCCATTTTCTTCAATAAGAATTTGTGATAAACTTACTCCACTCAGTAAAAACTTGGTAGCATAATACTACGCCACTATACATGTCAGCATTGTATGAAACAGGTATAATATTCAATACATGGACACATCTTTTTGTAAGTGTGATATTTTTCTCTTCAAAGCATTGAACAGCAATTAAGATCTTGAAACATAATGGATTACAGTTATGTACGAGAAGGAAAATTAGGATGATGAAAACGGGAGAGATTAAATGTTTTACATAGAGTAGGAGAGAGGGGCTCGAGGATGGGGCTAGGGAGCTAGGGGCTTAAGCCCCCAGTCAAAAATGTGTAGAAGAGAAAAGATAAGCCCCCTCAAATTTCAAAGACGGAAATGCCTACTTAGTTTCCTCTTTAAAAAAATGTAAAATGATTCAAAGTAATTTTCCTTAAAATTTGCACGAAATATCACCCCAGTTTGCATCTAGTGACCCTTTAATATTCAGAAAGGGAACGGACACACCCTCCCCTTAGACCCTCCCCAGGACGGTGGTGCGAAGCAACATCCAGTCCCCCAGCTGAGAAAAGCTTCCTACGCCTATCATGTTTTCATATGACTAATTTGAGTTGTTTTGACTAATTAAGTGTAAGAATGCACCTTCAAGAGAATAAACTACTTACTTTTAACTTTCTTTGCAATACAAGCAACTGCGACCAAGCAAATCAAGATGATAGCGATGATAGCAGCAGAAAGCGTGACTATGATTATGAAAGTGATATTCAAGGGAAACGCATCACTGGTTGATGGTCTTAAAGTAGATGGAGTCGTTGTGTCGTTTTCAGCTAATCGGTCTTCTACAAAAAAAGTACCTTAAATAAAGATTAAGAAAAGTTTCAAACAATTTAAAAAATTTCTACAAGAATAAATCGATACATCAGCCTTATCTGCAATGTTCAATTTAAACATTCTTACACTGTTGATTGCAAAGCTACTTGCTTTCGAATTTTAATTCCGTACTTTTTACATATACCACATGAACCTCAGTGGACACAGATCTGTTGACCTCTCTGTCCACATCTTTATAATCTTCATCAACTGTACAATAGGCTTCATAATTTTTTTTTGAACGAGAGACTACTTTATTCGAATAGGTTTAATGGTAAAACTTCTGCTCCCGTCTCAGCATTAATGATAATGAAAAGAAACCTTGTAAAAGTAATTATTTTGCCATCAGCTGCCTAGCATACTATCAAGGTAATCGATATTTTTCTTTCCCACTTACCTTGCTAATTTATGGCTTTTCCATTTACTGAGATTGAACACAGACCGATCAACGTCTTACCTTTTTCGGAACCGATCACTACATCTCACAGAGGGGACCAGGAGACTAACATTCACTGTACATCGAGCTGGGGTGGGTGGGGGTGTATGTCCCGATGAGGATAAATAAGTAATAATCAGACATGCTACGTCTAATTAACCTCCCAAATAAGGTGTACAATGCCTGAACTATTCTTAATTTCTACGAAAACAAAACAAATCAGTTATGCACTCACTACTCTCAACTTTGAATTTTATTTGTGCCAATAATCCCTTTTCCGACAGACCATCGATAACGCATGTGATGTTAGCAGTGTCCCCATCTGGTTGCAAACTTATCGATGATAAAGTGTCGAAGGTACCGTTATTTTTGTTGTTTGTAATAACTTCTTGGTGATCTATGGAAGAAGACTGCAATTTGGTTTTGTTCACAAACCACGTTATATTAACTGGTGGTCTACCACTGGACGCAACACAAGTGGCGATGACAATTTCGTTTCTCGATACAATCACATATGGGTCTTTTGGGTGTACACCATTGACCGTCATTTGAACCGTCGGGATAACTGTTAGAGAACAAAGGTTTGTTACTTCGACAAGGCAGTACTCTGTCTTACACGTTTTCTATTGCCTCAGCACAAAACTGATATAAAAAGAACCCCATTTTTACATAAAATGATATAATACGTCCAATTAGAAAGTTTCTTCAAAAAATTTCCATTGATTATACCAACTCCAATATCTGTGCGAAACATATACCTACATGGCTTCAGACATCTCAAGCACGTAGCTCACCTCGCCTACTTCGCGGACAGCTTCACTGCATTGCAATTCCCTTGCATGCCCTATTATACACATTTACAGGTCGGACATTCAGTCCTCTAAATTTCAGATGAAATAGACTAGACAAGGAGTACTTCAATCCGGGTTACTCAAACCCTTGGGGTGCGGGAGTTTTTCATGGTACTTAAACGTCCTTGCAGAATATATGAACAGTTTTTTGTTTTTGTTTGTTGTTTGTTTGTTTTTTTTTTTGAAGAAGAAGAAGAAGACAGGAGTTTGAAGAAGAAGAAGTTGGGAGCACACTGTACATGACCAGCAAAGCCTATAGGTAGCATTTGTTTCACTGCCATACAATAACTTATATGCGTCTTTTACTACAGTATAACTCTAATCGCTCTACTATGTAGCTGGCAAGATCCGTCACCGTAAGAGCTCAGGAAGCTCTGAGACTAATGTGATGTATTCTTTTAAATGAAAATGAGAGAACATAACCTTTCATTTATTTGGGGAAAGACAGTTTATCTTTGTGTGATTGTCGAAATACAACTAGAACGACTTCATCGTTATTGTCAAACTTGAAAATACAGTTAAAGGAGAATTGTAGTAATGTGTTATCTGCAGGAAAAGAATATTTTCTACTACCTGACGGTTCACATCATGGGTCATGTATACTGGGGGGGGGGGGAATGTATATCCGGGGTTCGCTTAGGAAAAAAAGGTTGAAAGACCCTTGTACTAGACCAGCAGATATGTACGAGGGATTCCGTAACAACACATTACACATACCTTAGCTACCTGCCCGAGTCCCTATGCAAAATTTAAAGTACCAAAAAGAAAAAAATCACAAAACATTTTAACAAGGAATACAAGGCTGGAACTTATCTTTTTCTTAAACACATAGCATTGTTTCAAAGTGGAAGAAAATATTTCAGATCATTATAAAAAGTGTGAAGGAAAAGTTAGTTTCATTATTCGCCAAGGACTACTTGGCTCCCTAAGTCATGCATTCTTTAAGATTTATTCCATAGAGGTGTGTGGGCTTGTCGATGTCATACCTGCTTACGCAATGTTGCGCTTTTGAAGTGCCCACGATTTAAGCGCTATTCGAATACTGATTTATGAATTATGAATGGTAAAGGCATTTACTTCAAAATAGCGACAATTCCGATCACAATATATTCAAGTACTGAGCTTTGAGAAAGATCGCTTTCGTTTTACACGTGCAGGGTAGTAATTATTATGAAAGTAATTCAAGTTGAAGGGAGTGTTGTTATAATGAATGACTTTTGAAAGGTCAAATAAAGTACATTTTAAAATGTATTAAAATGCTATTTTGCGGCGCTCTTTGAGCACATCCATCGTGTGCGCAACACTGTTAAAGCGTGACTAAAGTGAACATAATCTGTTGTCTAGTGAGATTTTACTCTTAATCGAGATATGCTTTCACTCATTTAGAGTTAGTTAATTAACAATCCTACAAAAGCAAAATTACAGTCGGATTTCCACTTGATAAGAGAGTGATCACAATTGTCACTCGTGTAGAAGTGCATTTTACCATTTTTCATTAGTGGAGTCAGTGGGATTATTGCATAACTAAGCGCAACCTCTACCATTATCCATCCTCACGAATGCAGAATTCGACTCGCGATTAGAGAAATAAAAATCCGAGAGAAATAGAAATCCGGTCTGTTAAGTGCGCATTAGTGCTAGTTGTAGACCATGAAATGCTTTATTCTAGTGTCCATTCCAATTGTGTAAGAACCCAAAAGTTTCCAGACCTTGCCTCTGACTCTCCGGGGTGCTGCCCCTAGACACCACGAGGGTATCTCAGGCGGGTCCATAGGACCTGGATATAGAGAGAGCTAAATATGAGGCATGTACAAGATATTTCGTGTGCTATCAAATGTTTTTGGTCAGCCTTTATGCCAAGGAAAGTTTTAATATTGACATGTGCAAAGGGACCTACTTTAGAAGAAAGAGATATCTACTAGCAAAATGTCAACGTCACAGGTGATAGGTCATTAGAAGATAAAAGTTTAGTAAAAGAATTACTAACGATGTGCAACACCTCGCATCACAATGTAATATCGCGGAATATTTGTCTCGAAAGTGTCACAGTTGGAAGGGGCACTGTAAAAACCATTTACTAAGTTCAACCTATTTCTCGGTCCGGGATCTAAATCTGTGATTTTTGAGTAAAGTAAGATTTTTTAAAGTAAGAGCTCTTAAGTTCAGTTTAACGTCTATTGATTTTGTCACATTGTCACATGTCACATTAAATGATGTCTTTCTTCACTCATTTGACTTGGCTAGAAGTTAAAATTCAAATACATAAAATGTCCGGCCCTTTCAGACAGGACGTAAGACAGTTAAGGATTTGAAACTTAAAGACAGACAATCGTCACCCTAAGTATACCTTTTATGTGAGGATATCAAAATTCTCAGTTGGTGACTGCTCTGTGATTGACATCAAAGTTTAAAAATTGTAGAGTAGCTCACATTACACAAAATGTAGAGAGAGTGTTTGGATTACACGTTATAGACCTGTATGCTCAACAAGACTTGGCCTTACTGCAATAAAATAGGTTTGTGTCTGCACAAAAGATGGGCTGTATCAGCTTCGGGAGGAGCTGAAAGGGGAACTTAATTGAAAGGATTGGAAATTTCTAGGATGGCGAGAATTACACTGTAAGTATATCTTTAAGTGTGAATCGACGAGCTCAACCATAGTACGTACCTTCTGTAAGTCGATATTTTGCTGTGTTGCTCACTGAGCCAGAAAGACAAACAAAAAATGTACTCGGATTCAAAGTTTTCTGGCTTTGAACAACATTATACTGTTATGTTTTCTCAAGGATCGTAGTTTTAAAGTTGCAGAGAATTCCTTATTAAAATTTGCTATGAAAATGTATATTTTTGTTTTCCAATAACTACACCACTATTTCATCCATGCAAAATGCACTTTTACTTTTCTTAGAAAAAGTTGCTTAGTCGAAATTATATCGTGATTTAGAAACTGAACCTTCAAAACTTTGGACTACAGTTAGACAAATGTAATGAGTCTGAGATTTGCACAAGCTGCTTAAATAAAAAGAAAACCATGAAAATGGTAAAGAAAACACTTTTGCAACATTACCTTCTACTTTGATGTAATGATTTGAAAAAATCTGAGAGTCGTTCTTGCATTGGTAAACACCTTCCTGCTCAATCGACACATTCTGGATACGCAAGGAATAGTTGGTAGTTATGAAACTGTTCTGTTGGAATCGTTCATCCCAAATAACTCGGTTTAGATTGATTTTGTTATTGTCAAAGATCCAATTACTTTCCCAAGTTACGGAGGTGCTGCAATCTAGTATTACAGTATCAGACTGAGTGACGGTGTGAGTAAAAACATCACTGGTTAAAGACATCTCAAAAAGAAAT
Organism: Holothuria glaberrima; assembly: GCA_009936505.3. Lineage (NCBI taxonomy): Eukaryota > Metazoa > Echinodermata > Holothuroidea > Aspidochirotida > Holothuriidae > Holothuria > Holothuria glaberrima. The sequence continues at coordinate 4,998 of WURT03552272.1, read as the reverse complement.
CCACAAATAATATAACAAGACCACAGAAAAACATGATATCCACTGATATATGTTGCGAAGACTTCCATAGTACTTTTTATTCATCAAGCAGCCACGTCAAATATTTTCAAGAAAATACAAGTGTGTTTGGTTAAGTGCAGACTATTTGAAGTGTTTGGAACAACAAAAGAAACTATACATTATTAATTTATAACCGGCAGTAGTCCAAACGTTAATTGTATGGGTGCCGATAAGGGCCTTAGTTTGACATGTAGGTGACATAATAGTTACTGAAAACAAATTTTTGAGGTAACAGCTACAGCCTCTCTAAAATATAGTCATTTTTGTCAAACAAACGTAAAGATTCCAAGTGAAATGAAATCCATGTCACGTTGTAGCCATGATTACAAAAAATTGTAGTCTGTTTGAAACATGTGCCGATACGTTTTTATAGCAGGAAAAGGGCATATTTTGTTAGAAAATCAGTAAGCTTGAGAACATAATAGTAACTGATCTGCAAATAACAAAAGGTGTGTTTATAGACAGCAGGAAATAACTTGTGGAAGTGTAGAAGGAAGATTCTGTTGCTATACTGAATCTATACGTTGTAATCATAAACAGAACCTTCCGTTAATTGTTGTTTTTCAAAACTCTCACCTTCCCTCATAATGTGTAACAATCACGTGATAGGTGTATACTAGGTAACACCTGAAAGAGCTTTCACCTTTGAAATTTAATAAATATCATCAAAGTACATACAAATATATCTGGTTACTAATATAAGGTCGTTGCGATGAGCCAAATAGCCATAAAACGTCAATTATTAAGCGGTCCATTTTCGCTTTAATATATCGTTTGGGGCTGTAAGAAAAAAGGTCGAATTTTTGTAATGTTTTGTTCTAGTTCGGCTTTTCAAACATAAGTCTGGGATTCGCTTCAAATATGAATGACCAAATCAGAAAGGATAGCGTCAGTGGGAATTTAAGGGTAGCACGACTGAATGGTTCCATCGGGGCGATGCGTCCCCTTTCTTCTTGTCCTCTCTATAGTAGGCTACAGGGGCCTGAAGCCCACCTCATCGGTCGTCGTGGAGGGTCGGGGAGGGTAAGATAGTCGAAAAAAGCATTTTAAGACATGATAAACAAACGTTTTACCTACATAAAATCGTTGTACAATAATATTAAATTTTTCCATAATCAGTTCCGGAGATATGCCCCATATGGGAGAATCTACTTTTCTTCCAATGGGGGATAAAAACTGGTCATGGGCGCCGCCATTTCGTCTATTTTACACACAATCACACGCTTTCTTTGTATACATTGTCAGTGTTGAATGGTTTTAGAACCCCAATCCAAAAATTGTCGGTCTATTGTAATGAAATTAAATGTTTATTCGGAAGGTTCATTGTCGTAGTTACTGAGAAAGCCATTTACTAATCGATGGCTCCCCTTGCCGTTTTTGACGCGTTTTGAGTGGCTTTTATTCCTGCGTAACTAGTTTGTTTGGCTGGCAAGCCTACACACCGTGTTTCATTATTTTGCCGGAAGAACCCCCGGACTTATAATATTCTTTTCCTTTTAATAAAATTTCTTTGCATTTTTTTATAACAATAAAACTCTTTTGTGTAATATTAGACTAAGTTGGGACGGTTTTGCCCAGTTGTTACCCTCTCCCCAATATTAGAAGGACGCATGTAACAGTGTGCCTAAGATCCGTATATAGAACGTATGGAGCATATAAAGTCTTTTCTAGATCATATTTTGTTACCAGTTATGTTTTTGGAAATCTTTTTGTTTTCTTTTCCGCAGGAGTCTTCAGCAATGATTAGTTGATAGCATCAAGAAAAAAAGCAAAAGATTTATCCAATTTTTGAAGTTGTTGTTCATTTGTTTATTTGCTCCCTTAGAGGTACATGACACAACGGTAAATATAAAGGTATAAACTACAAATATACTCGAGTGAATAGTTACAGGTAAACATCAATTATCCATATAGAAATAATTTCCTATCATCATAGTTGTATCAAAGTTATATGTGAAAAGAGACTATCTAGAGCAAGAGGAGATTCTAATTGCTGCTGTCACTAAGTAAACTTTAGTAGCGAGCCTAACGTTACAATCGTATCAGCATCTTCACCGAAAGCAAACTAACAAAATTACCAAAATATTCGCAAAGCATTTATCATACCCTAAAAATGGAACACGAAAGTATAAGAAACCTGAAAACCTGAAAGAGAAGGCACAAGGAATACAAAATATGATGGGTTTACTGCCCTCTATATAGCGAAAAGGGCAGCAGACTAATAATAGCAAATTTAGTAGCAATCCATTCGTCTGCTTGGATTGCTTCCTCTCCCAGGTGTGTCATCTGGCTGGGGCTTTGACGTATTTGTGTCACGATTTCACCTCGTAAAAAATCATGAAGTGTATGTTGGTTAAATGTCTCCACAACCTGCGAAATTACGGTTGTTCCACTTTGGAAAGTTGAATAAAATCATTAACTACAATTATAATACTGCATTCAGCTTCAATATTATCTAAACAATTTGTAATATCCTTTATTCAAGTAACGGCTTTTCTTCATCTCAACAAAGAAATCAATTACATATAGCCGGCTACTAGCTAATAGTTTCAAACTTGTTTCATTTGTTGTGTGCAAACAACCCATGCAAATCAATTAACCTTGATATACTCATACTGAAAACACGTCATCTTTCTTCATCATGGGTTTGACATGAGTGTCGGAGGGGAAAGCAGGTGTAGCGCCCTTGGTGGGGTCGTTTGTTTGACTGCCAACATGGGTTGTTGGGGAGGAGAGGCTATCTCTTACTTTGAGAAAGTGGTGAAGACGTAAAGCTCTTCCAATCACTTTACAGTATTACTTCTTCGACAAATAGATGGTGACGGATAAGTTTGTACCACCACTTCAGGTTTATTTAAGAAAGTTTAAATGCAGATGGTTAAGACAAGTCATTGAAAACTATAGAAATAAATAGATTTGTTATTAAGGCCAACGAAAATGAGCACTCGGTTTGTAACCAACTTTGGGTGTACTAAATATGCTTCAGATTTGTAGCCTAACGCAAAGATTGCTAGGATACTTACTGTAATAGTTTTCAATAAAATGTTGGACAGGAAGGTTTTCATATCTTGCTGTAATTTTAAATTCAGTCGTCTCCATGTCATACCTATGCGTAGTTAGCTATCCAATTTTGGTAAGTATAAAAATAGATAATAATGAGAAAAGTATAAGATATTGTAATTTTTCTTCTTCGAGGTAAAACTCAAATGCACCCTTGACAAAGAGAAAAGATAGTAGTTACTTAATATTCAGGTACATTCTGTAAACGTCCATCTTCTTGCCCATTCATTTCAGAACATCTTTTACACAAAATGAGCAATTAGAAGTCAATTTTTGTCATTTAAACTTATTCAGTGGTTTTTATAAGCCATGATTCGTCAAAAATATTTCTTCAAGGTTTGTTGGTTTTCCTTAAGACCATGAAGAGGGAGCTGGCCTCTGAAACTGAAAATTTATCGTCACGTGATAAAGTCTGCTATATGGTTACAGCACAGGCATTGGAACGGGGTGTGGGCAGGTTCGATACGCATGTCGTCAAAGCAAATCTCGACACTTCACTTAATTCTTTCAACGATTTCCCTTCTATTCGACCCCTTCCTCCACCTCTTTTCGTTTGGATCCCTCTTTGTTGAATACGAGCACAAATTGACCCGTCACGTGGTTAAGAGTGGCGGTGAAAACATATTGCAACTGAGATGCACATGGAACAAGGTGAGTTCCCTTGATATTAGACTGTCCTTCTTGCCGTTACCTACACGATCCTACACCCAAGATACTATGATTCAAAACTGGAAGCGAAAGTAAACGAAAGTTGGAAAAATTTCTGGTAGAGAAAACGACAGCCGTATAAACATGGAACTTTACTTTAACAGGAGCAAATCCTTGCATTCACTCATTTATACAATCTTAAAAATTGGGTAAAATTTTCTGGGCAATATAAAGTTGGTTAAAGTTTTCACAATGATGGGCAAAGGAACCGAAAACTTGTTGACCAGCTATTGGTCAAATGGTTTATGTGAATTCATTTACCCAAAACTGGTTAAACGTATACTGCCAATTAATTTTATTATACCTATTTCTAAACTTTTACATTCACAGTAAATATTTCGCAAAACGTTCACTTACACTGTGTGAGTTTTTGCTAAGACAATTTGAGAAACGTGCATGTTTAAAATGCTTTAAAATTCTATTGGAACATCAGGTTTATATACCTATCATCTGAATGAAACATTCCGAATTTTTCAAAGGAGATTTGTGTTTAACACTTAATTAATGCAGGTCTAATTGAAATAAAATGAAGCTAGCAATGGTGAATTCTTGCAGCATAAAGAATGAGAAATTGAAAGTTCGTGAAGAAAATTGTATTATCAATCGTTAGTAATAACAAACAAGTCTCACTGAATATATATAACAGCCAAACCAATGTATCTATTTATATGTGAACTTCCAACTAAAATCCTACTACTTTTGAAAGTGGGCGGCATTAGCAATGCCGGTAGCTATTAAAACTCGTAGGAGGTAACTTCTCTGCGATATTCCATTAAGGGTTCCCATGATAAGCAGTTAATTGCCCAACAATAGGTTGAAGCATTGAAACATCATATTGCCCAACGGACTTAAACAATCAACCAACGATTGGTGAAAACACTGCATCTAAAGTTCTACCGGCGTATCTAGGGGGGCCAGCAGGCCATGCCCCCCTTCCCCCCCCATTGAAAAATTAGGAAAAATAAAAAAAGCGAAAAAAGGAGAGAAAAAATGAAGAAAGAAAAGAAAAAGAGAGGCGAGAAAAGAGGAGAATTTTTTAATGATCCAAAAAGACGTTTAAGCTGTAGATTTCTGTAGGGGGTAGGGTGAGGTGTGTTTTCGACCAAGTGATGGATCTATTGTAATCCTTTTCTATCACAAATGTTTCTCAAACCATCAGAATTTTCGCAA